>CM064550.1:6514296-6816782 GCA_032716605.1 Paralithodes platypus
CACATACATAAACAACTCTCTCACACACAACCACACTCACACACACAGCCTCACCTAACAAAATAGCAACAATAAAGGGCCAAACACCCCCACCCTGTTGCACTAACGGCACTCACACTTGTACACACACCTTATCTCCAAGGACATATTCTACACAGCAGCTGAATATGTTGTTGTTGCTTAAATCTTTCAATATATGTAAATAATTATAGGCTTTTAACTCGTTCAATATATGTAAGTAATGATGAGCTTTTAACTCCTTTGTCCCACTTCCCTATATAACAGGCCAATCACAGATACATTGTTGTGTATTATTTGGGGTTTGATCTCATGGTAGACATACACTATAGGTGATTAGTGACTATTGAAGGTTCTATATTAGTTGAGGATTGCTTGGGGTTCGAACTTATTGTAGACATAGTCTAAGTTTGTTATAAGGATCAAAACACACTCAAGCACTCACTAGGCGAGGTTTAAACATTATTCGATGCACGGTGGGTCTATTTGGATCCTCTCGTGTTTACTCCATTAGTTTGGAATTAAGACGTTTCACCTCATTATTTTGGCAATTATAAGACGCTTCAACCCCAATAACATGTCGAAATTTCCTCGGTAAGCGCAAGCGAGTCTGCAATTTGGGAGAAACCGGCCTTTGGCCAGGAATTATTCTACCGAAAAATGTACATATTAACTTGAAGGGGGTCTGGAGGATGTTCTTTTACTTTGAAGGGGGTCGGGAGAGGCTTTATTGTTTAAGTCTAGGAAGTAAACTAAAAATGCATTATTCGAAAATGGCAAAACCAATTAAAGTTTTCAAATACAGTGAAACAAAATATCATAATAACCCACAAGACGTTGGGCCAGATAGTGTTAAGTGAGGTGCACAATCAAAACACACGCAAACCTTCACTCTCTCTCCTCTAACACATAAATACCCCCCCACCCCCCTGAAACACAAACCCACCTAACACACACACACGAACCCATCTCACAACACACACAACACACAAACCCACCTAACACACACGCACAAACCCACCTCACAACACACACACACACACAAACCAACATAACACACAACACGAACCCCCCTCACACACACAACACACACAAACCCACCTAACACACACACACGAACCAACCTCACACACACACACACACACACAAACCCACCTAACACACACACACGAACCCACCTCACACACACACACACACAAACCCACCTAACACACACGCACAAACCCACCTCACACACACACACACACACAAACCCACCTAACACACACACACGAACCCACCTAACACACACACACGAACCCATCTCACACACACACACACACACACAAACCCACCTAACACACACACACGAACCCATCTCACACACACACACACACACAAACCCACCTACCACACACACACCACCTACCACACACACAAACCCACCTACCACACACACACAACCTCACCTAACACAACAACAACAATAACAACAAAGGGCCAGGGACCGCACCCTGTTACACTAATGGACTTTCAAACCACCACTCACACTTTTACACACACTTGTATAAACCCACTCGTCTCTCTTCCCAACATGCCAAGCCAACCACAGATACAATGTTGCGGCGGGGGGGGGGGGGGGGGGTTCATGGGGTTAGAACTAATAACTGGCAGAGTCTTAGGTAAGCCATATGATAAGGGAAGGTATAAGAATTCTGATAATTTTCGTGATATGTAATTTTCTTAAGGGGAGATGGGCTGTTTTTCTTGTCCCCCTTCCTCATGTTTAGCCTCAACGGTTTTCATATTATAAGACGCTCAGCTCATTAGTTTGTCTATTTTAAGACCTTTCGCTCCATTTCTTTGTCAATGTTAAGGTTTTTTGTGTCATTTAGGTGTCGATTTTGTCCTGGCGAGTGATAGCGAACCTGTAATTTCAGAGAAACCGGCCTTCGGCGACGGCCAGGACATTTTTCTATTGAAAAATGTACAAATTTATCTTGAAGGAGGGTCTCTGGCGGGTGTTTTTTAAGCTTGATGGAGATCTAGGGAGCATTCTAATAGAATACTAAAAGGATACATAAATAAACATCAAGAGGACCCATCTCCCCTTAATAATGAACAAATCAAGAGGACCCATCTCCCCTTAATAATGAACAAATCAAGAGGACCCATCTCCCCTTAATAATGAACAAATCAAGAGGACCCATCTCCCTTAATAATGAACAAATCAAGAGGACCCATCTCCCCTTAATAATGAGCAAATCAAAAGGACCCATCTCCCCTTAATAATGAACAAATCAGGAGGACCCTTCTCCCCTTAAAATGAACAAATCAAGAGGACCCATCTCCCCTTAATAATGAGCAAATCAAGAGGACCCATCTCCCCTTAATAATGAGCAAATCAAGAGGACCCATCTCCCCTTAATAATGAGCAAATCAAGAGGACCCCATCTCCCTTCATAATGAACAAATCAAGAGGACCCATCTCCCCTTAATAATGAGCAAATCAAAAGGACCCATCTCCCCTTAATAATGAACAAATCAAGAGGACCCATCTCCCCTTAATAATGAGCAAATTAAGAGGACCCATCTCCCCTTAATAATGAACAAATCAAGAGGACCCATCTCCCCTTAATAATGAGCAAATCAAAAGGACCCATCTCCCCTTAATAATGAGCAAATCAAGAGGACCCATCTCCCCTTAATAATGAGCAAATCAAGAGGACCCATCTCCCCTTAATAATGAGCAAATCAAGAGGACCCATCTCCCCTTAATAAGAGCAAATCAAAAGGACCCTTCTCCCCTTAATAATGAGCAAATCAAGAGGACCCATCTCCCCTTAATAATGAGCAAATCAAGAGGACCCATCTCCCCTTAATAATGAGCAAATCAAGAGGACCCATCTCCCCTTAATAATGAGGAAATCAAGAGGACCCATCTCCCCTTAATAATGAGCAAATCAAAAGGACCCATCTCCCCTTAATAGAATATGCGATTGAGTACATTTACATTCATGAGAGCCGAAAAACTATTGGCTTAGCCCCATATATATATATATATATATATATATATATATATATATATATACTGTATATGTATTTTTTGTTCTAAGCTTGACGAAGGTCTAGCGAGGAAACCAACCAATAAATGGACATATAAATAAATAGAATAACGGCTGTCTCCTTAACCTGGGAAGACTCAATTGATGTTCTACTGGGCGGCTGCGGGAAGACTCAATTGATGTTCTACTGGGCGGCTGCGGGAAGACTCAATTGATGTTCTACTGGGCGGCTGCGGGAAGACTCAATTGATGTTCTACTGGGCGGCTGCGGGAAGACTCAATTGATGTTCTACTGGGCGGCTGCGGGAAGACTCAATTGATGTTTCTACTGGGCGGCTGCGGGAAGACTCAATTGATGTTCTACTGGGCGGCTGCGGGAAGACTCAATTGATGTTCTACTGGGCGGCTGCGGGAAGACTCAATTGATGTTCTACTGAGCGGCTGCGGTAAGACTCAATTGATGTTCTACTGGGCGGCTGCGGGAAGACTCAATTGATGTTCTACTGGGCGGCTGCGGGAAGACTCAATTGATGTTCTACTGGGCGGCTGCGGAAAGACTCAATTGATGTTCTACTGGGCGGCTGCGGGAAGACTCATAAGATACTAGACTTTAAAAAATAAAATAAAACACCCCAGTGGCACTCCAAAAAAAAAAAAATTGTGTTTAGGTGAGATAATTTCCCTCCATTACTTGCTACCACTCCTACACATGTGTGTATATAATTATACCATTTACAATTTTCACCAGCCAATTGCTGTTACCACTCGTTTTATTGGTTTCCCATGTTCATATGTTCATATTAAAAGTAAAATAGGTGCATATGGATGAGTATTAATTTTATATATATATATATATGGTAAATTAACGATTTTAGTGAGGAATTAATCAGAATACCTTAGCACAGGGGTGTGGTGTATACTACAGGGCTTAGCGCTTTAGAGGTTAAAGGGGTGTCACACAAGAGCTTTTATCATCAATATTGGATTGTCGCCAAGAAGTGCAAACCAAAGTCCGATAATTGTGAGTAAAAACGATGTAAACGGAAAATTGCCTTAACCCTTTCAGTACCAGTAACGTCCTTATAACCTTACTCTGGCTACTATTAGACGATTATATTCAGTTTATAAAGGGCCTCCAGCAATTAAAAAGCTTTGAACTATCTCACTTAACCAATATTTACTACCGCCGATCCTTCTGAAACTGCACAAAATCGTCAGAATATAGCTTAACCATAAAAAGACGTCGCAGGTACACAAGGAGTTAAGTTAGACCATGGATATTTTGATCATTAAAAAGCGAAGACAGACACACACACACACACACACATACCCATTAGTAAACAGACATAGCTACAGACATAAACTATGACATCGCTTCTGAAACTACGTTAAGGGGGATGACCTGTTTTTTGTTATCTTTCTCTCCTTTTCTCTCTTTCCCTGGCTTGTATCCATTCGGCCCCATTCAGCCAACTGTTTTAAGACTTTATCCTTATCCAGGTGTCGATTTCTTCCTGACGAGCGATAGCGAGCCAGCATTGTATGGAGAAATCCGGCTTCGCCGAAGACATTTTTCTATCGAAAAATGTACAAATTTAGCTTGCTGTCAAAACAAAAATATATATATAGAAAATGTTGACACCTAGATGGGGGTAAACAGTAGGCTGAATGGGGCCGAATGTATACAAGCCAAAGAGAGAGAGGGAGAGAAAGAGAAAACAAGAGAGGTGAGCTCCCTTAAGCTGGCGTCACACAAGGCAGTTTATCGGATACATGTATCGGAACCTTGAATCTTCTACAAGGCATCATACTATTTTGATTGCATTTTTCAGTTTATTCTTATATTAAATTGAACTGTGCACGATTAACAGTTTTAAGAGAAAAAATTAATTCCTAACGAAAGCGAATACGGTCAGATAGTCGACTCAACTTTAGCTATTATTTGACTCGGATACTGTGACTCCGATACATCCACCGCTAAAGTGCTCGTGTGACACCGGTTTAAGTAGATATAATCATAGAACCAATAAACATGATTGTCATAAAGTAAAAGGCAGTTTCGTGCACTTTCAAAAACACTATAAAATGGGATGAGTGTCTTAATTTAGCAAGTGCCCAAGAGCTCTAGCGTGTGTGTGAGCTTGAGCATGAGGGAGAGAGAGAGAGTGTGTGTGTGTCAAGTTGAGTGTTAGGTTAGAGTTGGAGTGACAGAAAGATAGAGAGGGAGGTAGAGTGACAGGGAGTGTGTGTGTGTACAAAGGAAATCAAGCAACAACAGGTCTAGTGACCCTTCTAGGCTGATTGTCCTCCATAACACTGAGGATCAAGTGTACAGACAGTGGTTTAGAGTGGGTAAGGGAAAATTGGAAAGGGAACTACTGCCCTGGAGCTAATGTCCGTGGCAGGATTAGGAAGTTAGTAGGGGACAGATGGGTTAGTAACATAACACAGTTATAAGTGATCTTTCGTATACCTAGACAGAAGAGAGTAACGTCTTAGTAATATATATACACAATAATCTGAGGGGGCAATATAATATAGTTATTAATTTACAAACGCAGCCAGCCGTGGGTTTGATGCAAGATATTTGTCTAGGCGAAGTTTAAACAATCAACGGTGCTGCAGTCTATAACGTCTCGGGGAAGCCCATTCCACAAGTTGACTCGATTGAAGAAGAAATTCTTAGATTCGTGTGAGTTAAAAGATTTACCAATAATTTTGCAACCGTTTCCCCGCATGTAATTAGATTGGTCGACAGTGAAGTACTTACTACAGTTCATATTGTCGATGTCTTTGATGATTTTGAACACTTGAATTAAGTCGCCTCTTAATCTGGGCTGGGTTAAAGAAAATAGATTTAATTCTCTAAGACGCTCCTCGTATGGGTTGTTCTTTAGGTTAGGTATAATTTTGGTAACTCTACGTTGAACTCGTTCTAGCTTGTCTATATCTTTTTGGTAATAAGGGCACCAGAATTGAACGAAGTATTATAGAAGAGGGCGGACTAAGGAATTGTAAAGAGTTAGCTTAACTTCTTTGGATTTATGCTCAAATGACCTGCCTATAAAGCCAAATAAGTTGGGTGCCTTCTGAACATTGTTGAATTGATTTTAGGTTACTCGATATTGTTACTCCCAGATCGGTTTCTCTGTCTACACTCTTAAGCTGAGTGCCATTAATCGAATAGCTTGCTTTCTCATTTCGGTATCCGATATGTAGTACTTTACATTTATCCGCATTGAAACTCGTTTGCCAAATTTGGGCCCAACATGACAACTTATCTAGATTGTGTTGCATATCGTCAACTTGTTCTTTTGAGAGTACGCTATTTGCAATTTTTGTATCGTCAGCAAACTTTGAGATTGTACAGGTGAGACCCTCATCTATGTCGTTGATGTAAATTAGAAAATTAATTGGTCCTAGTACCGATCCTGGGGTACCCTGCTACTTACATTGGTCCACTTAGATGCCCTACTGTTTATGACTACTTATTGCTTTCTGTCGCGGAGCCAATTTGTTATCCATTTCAACACACCGTCTTGTATTCCATCCGCTTGCGTGTGTGTGTGTGTGTGTAATTCACTTGCTTGTTCGTCAAGGGGAATCCACGCAATGCGAGCTAAGCTCATTATTATCGCGCCTCCTTAACTGGGAATGTATTGCGTGAAATGCATGTTAAGTGTTTATGTATCGTTGGAATGGCTGTGGATGTGTGTGTAGTCTGTATTTTAGCCAATTGGCGACATCTGGAAACGAAGGTTTAGGGTTAATCTGTATGGTACCCTTCTCACTACGGTACCAGTCTCACCTGAAGGCTTATGTTGACCAGTAGCTTAGGCTGACCAGTATGATACCCACCTCACCTTGTAACCGATCACCAACCCCAGATGGGACGTCACAACTTCGTCCACTTATACCAGGTTCCTATTTATACTGCTAGGTGAAGAGAGGCTACACCGTTAGGAGACTTGCCCAAATGTCTCTTCCCCGCCCGGGTCTCGAACCCGAGACCTTCTGGTTGTGAGCCAGACGCGCTATCAGTTACGCCACGGGGAGGTGTGTGTGTGTGTGTGTGTGTGTGTGTGTGTGTGTGTGTGTGTGTGTGTGAGAGAGAGAGAGAGCGTGTGTTTCAGGATGAGTGTCAGAGTGAGAGTTGGGAGTGGCAGAGAAAGAGATATATACACCGAGGCAGTAGGTCCTCTGTGTGCTGACCTCATCTCCAGACCATGAGTTATTGCCCTGTGAGTGTGTGTATGTGTGTGTGTGTGTGTGTGTGTGTGTGTGTGTGTGTGTGTGTGTGTGTGTGTGTGTGTGTGAGAGAGAGATAGAGAGAGAGAGTGGGAGTGAGTTGCAGGTGGCAGAGACATATAAATTAATGTATACACACTACAATATCCAAGTCTCTCTCACCATGCTGACCTCATCTCCAGACTATGAGTTATTGTTCCTTAGGTATATATGAGAGAGAGAGAGAGTTACAAGGAGTTACAAGGAATAGTTAGTATCTCAGAGACTTAGCGGTCCATTCCGAGGAGATACTCGAATTGGAAGGAGAGAGAGACTGTTTATTGCACTACACTCTTTTCAGAAAGTGCAAAATACTATATACTCTCTTCTTGAATTGCTCTTCTGAAGAGCTATTTACAACTTCGGAGGGAAGTTTGTTCCAGGTAGAACAAGTCTCATATGTGAAAAAGTTTCCACAAATACTAGTGCTGAACTTTTTCAATTCTAATTTCCAGCCATGGTTGTGTTTCATTCATATTGAGGCAAAACATTTTGCTATAATCCACATTGTCAAACCCATTAAGTATTTTAAAAACTTCAATGAGCTGACCTCGTAGTTTGCGTGTCCCCAACGGGAAGAGCTCAAGAGCTCTCAACCGGTCCTCGTAGCTCATTCTTCTAAGCGATGGAAGAAGCTTTGTAGCCCTATCTTGTACTCTTTCCAGTCGCTCTATATCTTTCGTGAGTGCTGGAGACCAGAATTAAACAGCATACTCCAGGAGAGGCCGTATCAGAGCATTGTAAAGTGTGAGGACTATTTCGTTATTTCTATACTTAAATTGCCTCTTAATATAGCCCAATAATATCTGAGCTTTCTTCTCTACTTCAATGCACTGCTTGGAAAATGTTAGGTCACTGCTAATCAGAACACCCAAATCGTTTTCCAAGTCAGTAACTTCCAGAGGCATTCCCAATAGTGAATAGCCTGAATTGGGGTTTGTTTGGCCGATATGCATCACCTTGCACTTTTCCAAGCTTAGAGGCATCTGCCATGTCTCCGTCCATTCACCCAGTGTCTTGAGGTCCATCCTGAGCTGTTCAACCCCTTTGGGGTCTTTCATATTCATTCCAAGCTTTAGGTCATCTGCAAACTGGGAGATCACACTCAACAGGCCAATATCGATGACATATAATATCATATATGATAAACAGTAGTGAGCTAAGGACAGAACCCTGTGGAACTCCAAAAGTGACTAAAGTCCACTCAGAAGAAACACCATTGATTACTACTTGTTGTCTACCTGTTAGCCAACTTTCTATCCAATTTGTGACCTCTGTATTGATACCTAGTGCACTCACTTTTGACATTAGCCTGCAATGAGGCACTTTGTCATAAACCTTTTGAAAATCTAAGTAAAGGATGTCTATGGCTCTACTTTTGTCATACTCATTCAGCATTTCATGGAAAACTTCCAGCAAATTGGTAAGACATGATCGTTGTCGCCTACTAGTCTACTAGTATGAGAGAGAGAGAGAGAGAGAGAGAGAGAGAGAGAGAGAGAGAGAGAGAGAGAGAGAGAGAGAGAGAGAGAGAGAGTTAGAGTTAGAAGTGAGCTAAAGCATGATATACCAGCTCCCAATCTCTCTCTCCCTGTACTGGACTCATCACTACACCACAATGTACTACCCCCTGTGTGTGTGTGTGTGTGTGTGTGTGTGTATGTGTGTGTGTGTGTGTGTGTGTGTGTGTGTGTGTGTGAGAGAGAAAGAGAGAGTTAGAAGTGAACTAAAGAAAGATATACCAGCCCCCAGTCTCTCTCTCTCTCCCTTAGAGGAAAATAACATACTTAAAGATACTCAACACGGCTTTCGTAAAAAACGTTCCTGTTTAACAAACCTCTTAGACTTCTTCCACGATATCCTTAACCTCTACGATGAGAGTAAAGCTGTAGATATTATATACCTTGATTTTCAAAAGGCCTTTGACAAAGTTCCCCACAAACGTTTACTGCTAAAACTAAAAGCGCATGGAATACAAGACGGTGTGTTGAAATGGATAGAAAATTGGCTCAGCGACAGAAAGCAAAGAGTAGTCATAAACGGTAAGGCATCTAAATGGACCAATGTAAGCAGCGGGGTACCCCAGGGATCGGTACTAGGACCAATTATCTTTCTAATTTACATCAACGACATAGATGAGGGTCTCACCTGTACAATCTCAAAATTTGCTGACGATACAAAAATTGCAAATAGCGTACTCTCAAAAGAACAAGTTGACGATATGCAACACAATCTAGATAAATTGTCATGTTGGGCCCAAATTTGGCAAATGAGTTTCAATGCGGATAAATGTAAAGTACTACATATCGGATACCTAAATGAGAAAGCAAACTATTCGATGAATGGCACTCAGCTTAAGAATGTAAACAGAGAAACCGATCTGGGAGTAACAATATCGAGTAACCTAAAACCGAGTCAACAATGTTCAGAAGTTGTTAAGAAGGCAAACAAAATAATTGGCTTTATAGGCAGGTCATTTGAGCATAAATCCAAAGAAGTTATCCTAACCCTTTACAATTCCTTAGTCCGCCCTCTTCTGGAATACTGCGTTCAATCCTGGTGCCCTTATTACCAAAAAGATATAAACAAGCTAGAACGAGTTCAACGTAGAGTTACCAAAATGATACCTAGCCTAAAGAACAAACCATACGAAGAGCGTCTTAGAGAATTAAATCTATTTCCTTTAACCCAGCGCAGATTAAGAGGTGACTTAATTCAAGTGTTCAAAATCATCAAAGGCATCAACAATATGAACTCTAGTAAGTACTTCACTATCGACCAATCTAATTACAGGCGGGGAAACGGTTGCAAAATTATTGGTAAATCTTTTAACTCACACGAATCTAAGAATTTCTTCTTCAATCGAGTTGTCAACTTGTGGAATGGGCTTCCCCGAAACGTTATAGACTGCATCACCGTTGATTCATTTAAACTCCGCCTAGACAAATATCTCGCATCAAACCCGCGACTGACTGCGTTTGTAAATGAATAACTTTATTTTATCCCCCCCTCAGTTACTAACCCCTCTGTCCCCTACTAACTTCCTAATCCTGCCACGGACATTAGTTCCAGGGCAGTAATTCCCTTTCCAATGTTCCCTTACCCACTCTAAACCACTGTTTGGACACTTGATCCTCAGTGTTTTGGAGGACAAGCAACCTAGAAGGGTCACTAGATCTGTTGTTGCTTGATTTCCTTCCTTTGTACTGGACTCATCACTAACACCACAATGTACTACCCCCTATGTGTGTGTGTGAGAGAGAGAGAGAGCGAGTTAGAAGTGAACTAAAGAAAGATATACCAGCCCCCAGTCTCTCTCTCTCTCTCTCCCTGTACTGGACTCATCACTAACACCACAATGTACTACCCCTTATGTGTGTGTGTGTGTGAGAGAGAGAGAGAGAGAGAGCGAGTTAGAAGTGAACTAAAGAAAGATATACCAGCCCCCAGTCTCTCTCTCTCTCTCTCTCCCTGTACTGGACTCATCACTAACACCACAATGTACTACCCCTTATGTGTGTGTGTGTGTGTGAGAGAGAGAGAGAGCGAGTTAGAAGTGAACTAAAGAAAGATATACCAGCCCCCAGTCTCTCTCTCTCTCTCTCTCTCTCCCTGTACTGGACTCATCACTAACACCACAATGTACTACCCCCTATGTGTGTGTGAGAGAGAGAGAGAGCGAGTTAGAAGTGAACTAAAGAAAGATATACCAGCCCCCAGTCTCTCTCTCCCTCTCTCCCTGTACTGGACTCATCACTAACACCACAATGTACTACCCCCTATGTGTGTGTGTGAGAGAGAGAGAGAGCGAGTTAGAAGTGAACTAAAGAAAGATATACCAGCCCCCAGTCTCTCTCTCTCTCTCTCCCTGTACTGGACTCATCACTAACACCACAATGTACTACCCCCTATGTGTGTGTGTGAGAGAGAGAGAGAGCGAGTTAGAAGTGAACTAAAGAAAGATATACCAGCCCCCAGTCTCTCTCTCTCTCTCTCTCCCTGTACTGGACTCATCACTAACACCACAAGTTACTACCCCTTTTGTGTGTGTGTGTGAGAGAGAGAGAGAGAGTTAGAAGTGAACTAAAGAAAGATATACCAGCCCCCAGTCTCTCTCTCTCTCTCTCCCTGTACTTGACTCATCACTAACACCACAAGTTACTACCCCTTTATTAGTGTGTGTGAGAGAGAGAGAGAGAGAGAGAGTTAGAAGTGAACTAAAGAAAGATATACCAGCCCCCAGTCTCTCTCTCTCTCTCTCTCCCTGTACTGGACTCATCACTAACACCACAAGTTACTACCCCCTATGTGTGAGAGAGAGAGAGAGAGAGAGAGAGAGAGAGAGAGAGAGAGTTAGAAGTGAACTAAAGAAAGATATACCAGCCCCCAGTCTCTCTCTCTCTCTCTCCCTGTACTGGACTCATCACTAACACCACAAGTTACTACCCCCTATGTGTGTGTGTGAGAGAGAGAGAGAGAGAGAGAGAGAGTTAGAAGTGAACTAAAAAAAGATATACCAGCCCCCAGTCTCTCTCTCTCTCTCTCCCTGTACTGGACTCATCACTAACACCACAAGTTACTACCCCTTTTGTGTGTGTGTGAGAGAGAGAGAGAGAGAGAGAGAGTTAGAAGTGAACTAAAGAAAGATATACCAGCCCCCAGTCTCTCTCTCTCTCTCTCCCTGTACTGGACTCATCACTAACACCACAAGTTACTACCCCTTATGTGTGTGTGTGAGAGAGAGAGAGAGAGAGAGAGAGAGAGAGTTAGAAGTGAACTAAAGAAAGATATACCAGCCCCCAGTCTCTCTCTCTCTCTCTCCCTGTACTGGACTCATCACTAACACCACAAGTTACTACCCCTTTTGTGTGTGTGTGAGAGAGAGAGAGAGAGAGAGAGAGAGAGTTAGAAGTGAACTAAAGAAAGATATACCAGCCCCCAGTCTCTCTCTCTCTCTCTCCCTGTACTGGACTCATCACTAACACCATAAGTTACTACCCCTTATGTGTGTGTGTGAGAGAGAGAGAGAGAGAGAGAGAGTTAGAAGTGAACTAAAGAAAGATATACCAGCCCCCAGTCTCTCTCTCTCTCTCCCTGTACTGGACTCATCACTAACACCACAAGTTACTACCCCTTGTCCGGTGCTACTGCTGGTACACGGAAACGAGATACTGCTTGGAGGTCTGTCTCGCACTGTTCTTGTTACTATTGTTGGGGGTGGTGGTGGTGGTGGAAATATTGGTGGTGTTGGTGTAATTGTTAGTTTTGTTGTTGATGATAATGGTGGTGGTGTTGATGTTGGCGATGGTGTTAATGTTGGTGGTGTTGGTAATGTTGGTAGTGGTGTAGATGTTGGTGGTGGTAGTGTAATTGTTAGATTTTGTTGTTGTTGTTGTTGTTGTTGTTGTTCCCCAAGCTGCCTGGCCGAACAGCCCCAAGGCCCTGAGCAAGGCCAAGGCCATAACCGAGCGCCCCCACAGAACCTTCCGTGCCGACCACAGTAAAGCCTGGGTGACCGAAGCCACTCCATGGCGGGGAGCTGAGGAGTACAAAGGAGTACAAAGGAAATCAAACAACAACAGATCTAGTGACCCTTCTAGGTTGCTTGTCCTCCAAAACACTGAGGATCAAGTGTCCAAACAGTGGTTTAGAGTGGGTAAGGGAACATTGGAAAGGGAAATACTGCCCTGGAACTAATGTCCGTGGCAGGATTAGGAAGTTAGTAGGGGACAGATAGGTTAGTAACTGAGGGGGGGATAAAATAAAGTTATTAATTTACAAACGCAGTCAGTCGCGGGTTTGATGCGAGATATTTGTCTATGCGGAGTTTAAATTAATCAACGGTGATGCAGTCTATAACGTTTCGGGGAAGCCCATTCCACAAGTTGACAACTCGATTGAAGAAGAAATTCTTAGATTCGTGTGAGTTAAAAGATTTACCAATAATTTTGCAACCGTTTCCCCGCGTGTAATTAGATTGGTCGATAGTGAAGTACTTACTAAAGTTCATATTGTCGATGCCTTTGATGATTTTGAACACTTGAATTAAGTCACCTCTTAATCTGCGCTGGGTTAAAGGAAATTGATTTAATTCTCTAAGACGCTCTTCGTATGGTTTGTTCTTTAGGCTAGGTATCATTTTGGTAACTCTACGTTGAACTCGTTCTAGCTTGTTTATATTTTTTTGGTAATAAGGGCACCAGGATTGAACGCAGTATTCAGAGGAGGGTGCCGAAACGCCCGGGAAAACAAAGCCCCACCCAGGGCCCTTTGCCCCTCAGCAATTATGAAGAGAAAGTTGAGGGGCAAAGGAAAACTGTGACGCTTTCGCTTCCAATCTTGGTAGATTGGGAGGTCAATCCACGGAAGAGACGCCGTCACTTGAGATCTAGAAAATATATAAGTAAAAGGAACAGTCAGAGTAAGCTATGGGTATGGCAGAGATCGCTCAGTTCTCACTCTGATAGACCAGCCCATCACCAAAGACCAGCCCATCACCAAAGATTTTTTTGTTGATGATAATGGTGGTGGTGTTGATGCTGGTGGTGGTGTTAATGTTGTTGGTGGTGGTAATTATGGTGGTGGTGGTGGTAATGATGGTGTTGGTGTTAATGTTGTTGGTGGTGGTAATTATGGTGCTGGTGTTAATGTTTTTGGTGGTGGTGGTGGTAATGATGGTGTTGGTGTTCATGGTGGTGGTGCGGGTAATGATGGTGTTGGTGGTAATGTTGTTGGTGGTGGTAATGTTGTTGGTGGTGGTGTTAATGTTGTTGAGAGTGGTAATGATGGTGTTGGTGGTAATGTTGTTGGTGGTGGTAATATTGTTGGTGGTGGTGTTAATGTAGTTGAGAGTGGTAATGATGGTGTTGGTGTTCATGTTGTTGGTGGTGGTAATGATGGTGTTGGTGTTCATGTTGTTGGTGGTGGTGTTAATGATGTTGAGAGTGGTAATGATGGTGTTGGTGTTAATGTTGTTGAGAGTGGTAATGATGTTGTTGGTGGTGGTAATGTTGGTGGTGGTGTTAATGTTATTGGTGGTGGTAATGTTGTTGAGAGTGGTAATGATGGTGTTGGTGTTCATGTTGTTGGTGGTGGTAATGTTGTTGGTGGTGGTGTTAATGTTGTTGAGAGTGGTAATGATGGTGTTGGTGTTCATGTTGTTGATGGTGGTAATGTTGTTGGTGGTGGTGTTAATGATGTTGAGAGTGGTAATGATGGTGTTGGTGTTAATGTTGTTGAGAGTGGTAATGATGTTGTTGGTGGTGGTAATGTTGGTGGTGGTGTTAATGTTATTGGTGGTGGTAATGTTGTTGAGAGTGGTAATGATGGTGTTGGTGTTCATGTTGTTGGTGGTGGTAATGTTGTTGGTGGTGGTGTTAATGTTGTTGAGAGTGGTAATGATGGTGTTGGTGTTCATGTTGTTGGTGGTGGTAATGATGGTGTTGGTGGTGTTAATGTTGTTGAGAGTGGTAATGATGGTGTTGGTGGTAATGTTGTTGGTGGTGGTAATGTTGTTGGTGGTGGTGTTAATGTTGTTGAGAGTGGTAATGATGGTGTTGGTGGTAATGTTGTTGGTGGTGGTAATGTTGTTGGTGGTGGTGTTAATGTTGTTGAGAGTGGTAATGATGGTGTTGGTGTTCATGTTGTTGGTGGTTGTAATGTTGTTGGTAGTGGTGTTAATGTTGTTGAGAGTGGTAATGATGGTGTTGGTGGTAATGTTGTTGGTGGTGGTAATGTTGTTGGTAGTGGTGTTAATGTTGTTGAGAGTGGTAATGATGGTGTTGGTGGTAATGATGGTGTTGGTGGTAATGTTGTTGGTGGTGGTGTTAATGTTGTTGAGAGTGGTAGTGATGGTGTTGGTGGTAATGTTGTTGGTGGTGGTAATGTTGTTGGTGGTGGTGATACTGTTGTTGAGAGTGGTAATGATGGTGTTGGTGTTAATGTTGTTGAGAGTGGTAATGATGTTGGTGGTGGTGTTAATAATGTTGGTGGTGGTAATGTTGTTGAGAGTGGTAATGATGTTGTTGGTGGTGGTAATGTTGGTGGTGGTGGTAATGTTGTTGGTGGTGGTGTTAATGTTGTTGAGTGTGGTAATGATGGTGTTGGTGGTAATGTTGTTGGTGGTGGTAATATTGTTGGTGGTGGTGTTAATGTAGTTGAGAGTGGTAATGATGGTGTTGGTGTTCATGTTGTTGGTGGTGGTAATGATGGTGTTGGTGTTCATGTTGTTGGTGGTGGTAATGTTGTTGGTGGTGGTGTTAATGATGTTGAGAGTGGTAATGATGGTGTTGGTGTTAATGTTGTTGAGAGTGGTAATGATGTTGTTGGTGGTGGTAATGTTGGTGGTGGTGTTAATGTTATTGGTGGTGGTAATGTTGTTGAGAGTGGTAACGATGGTGTTGGTGTTCATGTTGTTGGTGGTGGTAATGTTGTTGGTGGTGGTGTTAATGTTGTTGAGAGTGGTAATGATGGTGTTGGTGTTCATGTTGTTGGTGGTGGTAATGTTGTTGGTGGTGGTGTTAATGATGTTGAGAGTGGTAATGATGGTGTTGGTGTTAATGTTGTTGAGAGTGGTAATGATGTTGTTGGTGGTGGTAATGTTGGTGGTGGTGTTAATGTTATTGGTGGTGGTAATGTTGTTGAGAGTGGTAATGATGGTGTTGGTGTTCATGTTGTTGGTGGTGGTAATGTTGTTGGTGGTGGTGTTAATGTTGTTGAGAGTGGTAATGATGGTGTTGGTGTTCATGTTGTTGGTGGTGGTAATGATGGTGTTGGTGGTGTTAATGTTGTTGAGAGTGGTAATGATGGTGTTGGTGGTAATGTTGTTGGTGGTGGTAATGTTGTTGGTGGTGGTGTTAATGTGGTTGAGAGTGGTAATGATGGTGTTGGTGGTAATGTTGTTGGTGGTGGTAATGTTGTTGGTGGTGGTGTTAATGTTGTTGAGAGTGGTAATGATGGTGTTGGTGTTCATGTTGTTGGTGGTGGTAATGTTGTTGGTAGTGGTGTTAATGTTGTTGAGAGTGGTAATGATGGTGTTGGTGGTAATGTTGTTGGTGGTGGTAATGTTGTTGGTAGTGGTGTTAATGTTGTTGAGAGTGGTAATGATGGTGTTGGTGGTAATGATGGTGTTGGTGGTAATGTTGTTGGTGGTGGTGTTAATGTTGTTGAGAGTGGTAGTGATGGTGTTGGTGGTAATGTTGTTGGTGGTGGTAATGTTGTTGGTGGTGGTGATACTGTTGTTGAGAGTGGTAATGATGGTGTTGGTGTTAATGTTGTTGAGAGTGGTAATGATGTTGGTGGTGGTAATGTTGGTGGTGGTGTTAATAATGTTGGTGGTGGTAATGTTGTTGAGAGTGGTAATGATGTTGTTGGTGGTGGTAATGTTGGTGGTGGTGTTAATGTTATTGGTGGTGGTAATGTTGTTGAGAGTGGTAATGATGGTGTTGGTGTTCATGTTGGTGGTGGTAGCGATGGATATTATTGGGTTTAAAGGAAGGGAGGAAGAGAACATTCCCTACACTCTATCACGGAGAACGTATTGATCCCCTGGGAAACACCCTTTGGAAAAATATCTGGCGAGCTCAACGTATCAAGACATTACTGTAGGGTAAATTGCTATTCCCTCCTCCCAACCCCTCCCTTCCACTCCATCTCTCTCTCACTCTCACTCTCTCACTCTCTCTCTCTCTCTCTCTCTCTCTCTCTCTCTCTCTCTCTCTATATGTATGTGTGTGCACTGTACAGTATGTATATATATACTGTATATATATGTGTGTATGTATGTATGTGTATGTGTATGTGTATATATATGTATATATATATATGTATATGTATGTATGTGTATGTGTGTATGTGTGTATATGCATATATGCATATTATAGTTTGTAAGGCCAGACTGCCTAGTAAGGACCTTGGGGTCTGTGTGGTCTGTGTATCTATGTAGCTCTATGTAGCTCTATGTAGCTCTATGTAGCTCTCCCAACCCATCAAGGAAAGGACAGGGCCGAATCCCACTGGAACCTCCCCCCCAAAAAAAAAAAAAAATTATATATAAGAAAAGAAAAGAAAAGAAAACGAAAAAAAATAGTATGTAGTTGACTGTGTGAGCGGGTCGGACTCGGGGTGATCAAGTTAATGGCCACAATTACACTGAGGGATTCAGTATCGTTGGTTTAAGTGGCCAAGTTGGATGTGCCAGTTGTCCTCCACGGAGAGAGAACACTTTAGCTGCAAAGATATATATATATATATATATATATATATATATATATATATATATATATATATATATATATATATATATATATATATATATATATATATATATATTATATATACTATATACTGTATATATATATATATATATCGTCCAGGGATTTCATATATATATACATTGTATACCTATTACGATACAGATGTGATACTACAATTAACTAGGAATCTTTTGTAATAAACATCATAATAAAAATAAGAGTAAAGCGATCGTCCACATCCTCGGTCGCTTCCGTAATGAAAAGTTCCCTTACAAATAGCGCATACTACTGCAAACATGTGCACTCTTTATTGTCACATAAATGGTACACATAAACCGTGTTCTTCGGTTTATATAATCAAACTAGAACATATAAACGATTATAACACTTTTTAGGTAGACAGTTGTCGTTACTAATTAAGCGATCATTTTTTACAGTGTATAGCGAAATCAAACTAGATGGAATATTCGCACGATGCAAGTTTAAGGGGATTTTTTTTTCCTTCACTAGCGCAGTCTCTATCAAGTTATAAAAAGTAATGATTATAAATTTAAAACAAAAAGTGGAAATAAAAATACGTTTTTCGGTAGAACATTTTTTATTTTATTCCAAATACAGGCTCACTGTCGCTCGCTAGAAATAAATCGACACCTAAGTGGTACGAATTAACGGTCTGAATATTGATAAAGAAATTGGGCGTAAGATATTAAATCGCCAAACTAATGGGTCGAACGTCTTATAATTTCAAAACTAAACATGAGGGAGAAGGGATTCCAGGGAAAACAAAATATATTCTATACAATCCGATGAGCTTATAATTATAATGATTTTTTTTTTTTAGTCTGTTCGCTCACAAGTAAATTTGCCCAGAATTACTTTGGTCCACACTCCGGATTCGATGTATAAATGTATAAATTTGCATGCACTCAATGATTTTACTTATGGATGGAAATATAGCATGGTTGACTTAGAAGAGTAACTCGTTTTTGACACTTTGAGTACCAGCGATGTGTATTATATTTTATTCTAGCTATATTTAGATGATATTATGCAGCTTAGGACAGATCTGTGGTAGTGAAAAGGGTTGGTTGAGATAGTTTGAAGCCTTATTATTGCTAGAGGTCCTTCCTAAAATGAATAAAGTCGCCTAATAGTTGCCAGAATATGATGAAAAGGACGTCCCTGGTACTTAATGGGCTAAGCATTTATTGGTAATACAGTATTCCTTATCTATTGTGTACAAAAATTAACTTCTATGTCAATCATACTAAATTAACTTCTATACCTATAATCATGTACTGTATGCAACCTTAATTAACTTCTATACCTATAATCATGTACTGTATGCAACCTTAATTAACTTCTATACCTATAATCATGTACTGTATGCAACCTTAATTAACTTCTATACCTATAATCATGTACTGTATGCAACCTTAATTAACTTCTATACCTATAATCATGTACTGTATGCAACCTTAATTAACTTCTATACCTATAATCATGTACTGTATGCAACCTTAATTAACTTCTATACCTATAATCATGTACTGTATGCAACCTTAATTAACTTCTATACCTATAATCATGTACTGTATGCAACCTTAATTAACTTCTATACCTATAATCATGTACTGTATGCAACCTTAATTAATTGGCCAACTGTACCTGACCTTAACCTAGCCTGAAGATGGCGTCACACGAGCTCTTTAACCCCTTCTGCACCGGCGACGTATTTTTTTGTATTATATTCTAGCTATATTTAGACGATTTTATGCACTTTAAGAAGGATTTGTGGTAGTAAAAGGGGGTTAAGTGAGATAGTTCGTAGCCTGTTAATGGCTGGAGGCCCCTTTTAAGCTGAATAAAATCGTCTAATAGTAACCATAATAAAGATAAAAGGACGGCACCGGTACTGTAAAAGTTAACGGTGAATATCCACAGAGTTACGGTATCGGCGACAAAATAACGCACAAATCTACGATCCGCCCATTTTCATCTCTATTTGGACGATATCATCAATCTTATACCTCGTAACCTTGAATGCCAATTATAATCACCGAATATATAGTAAAAAGAAACAAAATACTACGAAAATTGTAGCGGATTCCAGACTCCGATACAATCCACCGTTAAAACTGATCGTGTGACGCTTGATACTGATAACTTGAAAGTTAATCTCAATAAAGCTAACCTAAAATAAGCTACCCAAACCTAACCTTGAATTATTAATCTAACATAACATGACAACAACAGAACATATTCCCCAAAAGAGACCTGCACACACCGTTAAGAAGTGTGTGCTACGGTGACTGGACAACCAACCAGATCACCGTATCAACCAGTAGCTCTCAACCAGGGGAGAAACGGAACTGGAGGCGAACACACAGCAAGACAAATGACCTAGCGAAGAAAGGACTGGAGGCGAAAAGACAGCAAGCAAAACGACCTAGGGAAGAAAGCTATCTGTGGAATGACTTGGGGCGAGACGACCACATAGTAAGGCCAGGCAAAGACTAACACCTCAATTTACCGGGCCTTTGTGCTGAGGTCAATCTGGGTCCTTGGCTGGTCGTTACAGTCTCGCACCTGGAATTTGGTCATTTTAACCCATTCTGTACCGGTGACGTCTGTTTTGTTTTATTCTAACTATATTTCGACGAGTTTGTGCAGATTAGGAAGGAGCTGTGGTTGTTACAGGGATTAATATAATTATATATATATATATATATATATATATATTGCTAGGCGTCCTTCCTAAGCCAAATAATATCGTCTAATAGTTGCCAAAACCTAATGAAAAGGGCATCACCGGTACTGAATGGGTTAGAGGTTTTGCTCCATGAGTTTGGTGATTATAAGACCATTCAACCCATTCAGGTATTGTGGACGAGCAACAGCCAGACTGCAACATAAAAATAGGCATTTCCCAATTTGGCTAGGAAGAAAGCTGTGTTTTTCTGAAATGATTTTTGTAGTCTCCAGCACCTTTGACGCACTACTCCTCTTAAACGGCTGCCTCTACATATTGAACACTAACACCAAAGTTGCTAGCAGAACCAAAATGAACAAAGTGAACCTGACGGATTTCTGATACCGAGTGTGGTGGCTCTTGCACCTAGAGTGTCTAAAACGGGATGTAGCAGATTCATCCGCCCTTATGATTATACTATTCTATTAGGGTATGGGTAATTACAGATTTATGTATTTGATTATTGTCTATTGTTATTCTATTGATTAATCTCTCTCTCTCTCTCTCTCTCTCTCTCTCTCTCTCTCTCTCTCTCTCTCTCTCTCTCTCTCTCATACACACACACACACACACACACACACACTTAAGGACATGTATCAGGATCATTCACCCCACACCGGGTAATAAACTGAGCTTAATGGTAACCCCACAATAAATGACTACAGTGTATATAATGTTGATCTGTGTGGTGGTTGAGGCTGCAGGGTCATGGCCACATACACACATCTACACAATTCCATTATATTAACCCCTTCAGTATGATGGATTATTTTTAACCTTTATTATGGCTCATTAGATCATTGTAGGACTCTCCTTAATTGCAGGCTTGCTATCGTTCGCCAGGAGACAATCAACGCCTGAATAGGGCGAAACATTTTTAAATCGCCAAACTAATCGGGCACAACGTTTCATAATCGGCAAACTAATCGGGCACAACGTTTCATAATCGGCAAACTAATCGGGCACAACGTTTCATAATCGGCAAACTAATCGGGCACAACGTTTCATAATCGGCAAACTAATCGGGCACAACGTTTCATAATCGGCAAACTAATCGGGCACAACGTTTCATAATCGGCAAACTAATCTCTTGAAGCTTATCACGCTTTTTGGCAGTTTATTCTGGCTATCATTAGACGATTATATTCAGATTGGAAAGGATATATGTAAGTCAGAGGGTTAATGGAGATAGTCTTTACCCTTATATTTCCTACACATCCGTCCTAAGCTGTATAAAATCGTCAAATAATAGTCATAATATACTGCCAAGATGCGTCATAAAAGAACCACCCTCGAGCTACATACAGTTAACCCTTTCAGTACCGGTCATGTATGTTTAATTTGATTTCAGCTACATATAGACGATTTACTAAAGCTTACGAAGGATACATGGAAGCAAAACGGATTAATTGAAATAGTTTTGTTAGCCCTTCTGTACCGGTGACGTCTTTTAGTTTCATCTAGCTATATTAAGACGAGTTTGTACCGTGACGTCTTTTAGTTTCATCTAGCTATATTAAGACGAGTTTGTATATACCGTTTGAGAAGGATCTGTGGTAGTAAAAAAGGTTAAGGGGGTAGTGCTTGGTTTTTGGTCTATGTATTTATTAATTTATAAATTTTGAGTTTCCTCGCTAGACCTCCACCAAGCTTAAAATAGCACCCCCTAGACCCCCTTTCAAGATAAATTTGTACATTTTTCGGTAGAAAAATGTCCCGGCCGAAGGGCGGTTCCTTCTAAAATTACAGGCTCACTATCGCTCGGCAGGAAAAAATCGACACCTAAATGGAACGGAAGGTCTTAACATTAGCGAAGAAATGGGGCGAAAAGTCTTAAAATCGACAAACTAACGTCACAAAAATCATAAAACCTCAAAACTAATATGCTAAATATGAGGGAGAAGGGGGTCCATAAAAAGCGAGTACTACCCCCTTAAATCTCGGTTCACACATACCCGTCTTGAGCTCCCGTCCGGCCCCGACCTCTTAATTCGCCGTGCCTAGGCGGCGCCCTCTTTATGCATGCATAAAATGGACCGTGTGGGTCGGGGCAACTGCCAGAAAACGTGTTATGCCGGGACACCCACGGGACATACACGGACACACACAGAAGTTAAGCTCGGTTCACACATGCACGAACTAACGTCCTATCCGTCCCCGACCCTTAATTCGCCGTGCCTGGGCGGCGTCTTTTTTATGCATGCATAAAATGGTCCGTATGGGTCGAGGCAACTGCCAGAATTTTTTTTATGTCGGGGACACCCAGGGGACACACACGGACACACACGGGAGCAATCGTCGTCTAGGCGCAGCCTTTCGGCGTCTAGACGACGACTGGCGGGGTCTAGACGACGAATATAACGGGATGAGAACGGCGGGAAAAAAACGTTGGAACAGTTGGAACGTTGGAACGGAACATGGGGCCTCCAGATTGATGCCGTCCTGCCTATTTTCTTGGTTGGGGACGGACGTGACGTTAATTCGTGCATGTGTGAACCGAGCTTTATTGTCTTGGTCGGGGACGGATGGGACGTTAGAACGTGTATGTGTGACCCGAGCTTATGTGAGACAGATCAAAGCCTGTTAACTGCTGGAGGCCCGATATAAACTGAATAAAATCGTCTAATAGTAGCCAGAATAAAGTTAAAAGGACGACACCGGCACTGAATGGGGTAATGGGTAGACGTCCTTCCTAAGCAGCAGAATATAATCGTCTATTAGCTGACAGAACATAATGAAAAGGACGTCACCGGTACTGAATGGGTTAAGTGGCGATGGGCGTATTTGTTTCCTCATTTTTATATTTTGTTTTATAAATGTTTTTCGTTTTCTCCTTAAACCTCCATCAAACTAAAAAAAAACGCCCTGCAAGACCCTCCATCTAGATATATTTGTAAATTTTTCGATAGAAAAATTTCCCGGCCAAAGGCCGATTCCTCTATAATTACAGGCTCGCTATCGCTCGCCAGGAAAAAATCGACACCTAAATGACACGAAAACTCTTGATATGGGACTGAAAGATCTTTAAATCGCCAAAGTAATAGGCCGAAAATACTAATAATATATATGATCTGCGTGAAGGTTGCTGGGTCACGGCCGCCGACACCTCTCTTCTGGGCTGACAATGGACCACACAAAAATCTTAATTGAATCTTGGAACCGATGTGACAGTTGCCTATTCTCTGTTGGGATGGGGTGGTGGTGGTGTTCGTGGTGTGTTGGTGGGTGGTGGTGTGACGTTTGGGTGTGTTGGTGCTGGTGTTGAGGTAGTGTGCTGTGGTGTAGTGGTATTGGTATGGAACCGATGTGACAGTGGCATATTCTTTGTTGGGGTGTGGTGGTGGTGGTGGTGTGGTTGTGTAGTAATGGTATAGGTTGGAGGGATGGGGTGGTGTCATTTGGTGGGGTTGTGTGGTGCTGAGGATGTTAGTGTGGTGGTGCTACTGGGGTGGGGTGGTGTGTTGTACAAAGGAGTACAAAGGAAATCAAGCAACAACAGGTCTAGTGACCCTTCTAGGCTGCTTGTCCTTCAAAACACTGAGAATCAAGTGTACAAACAGTGGTTTAGAGTGGGTAAGGGAACATTGGAAAGGGAACTACTGCCCGGGAACTAATGTCCTTGGCAGGATTAGGAAGTTAGTAGGGGACAGATGGGTTAGTAACTGAGGGGAGGATAAAATAAAGTTATTCATTTACAAACGCAGTCAGTCGCGGGTTTGATGCGAGATATTTGTCTAGGCGAAATTTAAATGAATCAACGGTGCTGCAGTCTATAACGTCTCGGGGAAGCCCATTCCACAAGTTGACAACTCGATTGAAGAAGAAATTCTTAGCTTCGTGTGAGTTAAAAGATTTACCAATAATTTTGCAACCGTTTCCCCACGTGTAATTAGATTGGTCAATAGTGAAGTACTTACTACAGTTCATATTGTCAATGCCTTTGATGATTTTGAACATTTGAATTAAGTCGCCTCTTAATCTGCGCTGGGTTAAAGGAAATAGATTTAATTCTCTAAGACGCTCCTCATATGGTTTGTTCTTTAGGCTAGGTATCATTTTGGTAACTCTACGTTGAACTCATTCTAGCTTATCTATATCTTTTTGGTAATAAGGGCACCAGCATTGAACGCAGTATTCAAGAAGAGGGCGGACTAAGGAATTGTAAAGGGTTAGGATAACGTCTTTGAATTTATGCTCAAATGGCCTGCCTATAAAGCCAATTATTTTGTTTGCCTTCCTAACAACTTCTGAACATTGTTGACTCGGTTTTAGGTTACTCGATATTGTTACTCCCAGATCGGTTTCTCTGTTTACATTCTTAAGCTGAGTGCCATTCATCAAATAGTTTGCTTTCTCATTTTGGTATCCGATATGTAGTACTTTACATTTATCCGCATTGAAACTCATTTGCCAAATTTGGACCCAACATGACAACTTATCTAGATTGTGTTGCATATCGTCAACTTGTTCTTTTGAGAGTACGATATTTGCAATTTGTGTATCGTCAGCAAATTTTGAGATTGTACAGGTGAGACCCTCATCTATGTCATTGATGTAAATTAGAAAGAGAATTGGTCCTAGTACCGATCCCTGGGGTACCCTGCTACTTACATTGGTCCATTTAGATGCCTTACCGTTTATGATTACTCTTTGCTTTCTGTCGCTGAGCCAATTTTCTATTCATTTCAACACACCATCTTGTATTCCATGCGCTTTTAGTTTTAGCAGTAAACGTTTGTGGGGAACTTTGTCAAAGGCCTTTTGAAAATCAAGGTATATAATATCTACAGCTTTACTCTCATCGTAGAGGTTGAGGAGATCGTGGAATATCGTGGATATCGTTGGTGGTGTGGTGGGGTGGGGTTGTGTGATCGTGAGGTGGGGTGGGGTGGTGGTGTGGTTGTAGTTGGGTGGTGTGGTGATGGTGCTGTAGTGGGGTCGGGTAGTTGTATGGTGGTGTGGTGAGGTGGTATGGCGTGTTGTGGTGCTGTGCTGGTGTGGTGGGGTGGCTGGGTGTGGTGGTCATGGTGCTGGGCTGGGGTCGTGCTGTGGGGGGTGTGGTTGGGTGAAGTGGTATGGGGTTATGGAAAAGCACACATACAGACACACGTTTACACATACATCACACATACACATATTCTTACGGAGAATCATAAACACATACAAATATACACATACACATATTCTTACAGAGACTCATAAACACATACAGGACGAATATACAAACTTTTGAGCACACACACACGCACACACACACACTTGGACACCCTTACATAATACTCAACAACACGTACACGCATATTAATCACACTTCTGTTCTACAGTATGTGTATGAAGGAGACAATTGTAATCGTTACAACTGCATTGCTACCTGCAACAATTCCCCCCCCCCTAAGAAAAAGTTGAAAGAGAGATAGGGAGCCAAAGTCAAGGTACAGTCACGAGCATAAATGCAGCGAAATCAACCAGATAACGTCAACTCCTTCATCACCAGGGGTTTATACTAAGCTGAATAAAATCGCCTGACTGTAGCTAGAATGAAATAAATATATAATTGTGAGTTTGAATACAAAAATTAGCAATACTTTTAGAGACAAAGGAGCTAAAATTATCTGGTTGGTGTCGCAGTATTTATGCTCGTGACTGTACATTAGAGTAAACATGTCTGGACACACGGAACTTGAAGCCGTTTAAGTCATAGGATGAGGGAAAGATTGACTGAGGGAGAGAGTTCCAGAGTTCACTTGTTGAGTAGAAGAAATACTGGGAAAATCAGTTCACTCTTGGGTTAGAGAGTTGGACAGAATAGGGATGGGAATATGTTAAAAGGCGGGTGCCACACACTTTCAGTAAAGAAGGAGGTACACATACACACACACACACACACATACACAAATACGCATACACAAAAAGCTTTCCCTTGCACAAACTCAACACATACAAAAACATCATATGCACATAAACGAACACACACACACACACACACACACGAGACATACATGATAACGCTTTTAGTCCATCTATTATTCCATTTGCAGAGCAATGCAATTAAATGCAGATGACTACGAATCTAACGAATTAAACCCGTATGTTCTTGAACCAATCTTTACGTTAGTAGCGCCGTTAACCCTTTCAGTACTGGTGCCGGCCTTTTAACGTTATTCTGGATACTAATTGACGATTGTATTAAGCTTAAAAATGGCCTCCAGCTAGTAATAATCTTCGAACTACCTCACCTAATCCTTTTTACTATTTCTGATCCTTATGAAACTGAACAGAATCGTCGAAATAGCAAGAATAAAATTTAAAAGACGTCGCCGGTACACAAGAAATAACTTTCAAAATTACGTTACTTATAGATATAGGCATGCTAATCCTAATTGTCATCCCAGTAAACAACACTCATTCCCATAGTGTTCGTTCGGTATAAGGCGATACGAAGGGAAAGAAATGTTGACGGGAAAATTTTCACTTAAGAGTTTTTTTTTTCTAGACCCTGATTTTATTTTTCTGAACCCCTTCCCCCTCATGTAGCCCAATTAGTTTTAAAATGCTAAGACGTTCGCCCCGTTAGTTTGGCGATTTTAAGACTTTTCGCACTATTTCTGTCAATAATTAAGACCCTTTGTGCCATATAGGTATCGATGTTTTCCTGTCGAACGATAACGAGCAAACTGATCGTCTAATAATAGCCAGAAAACAGCGGGTCATCGGATCCTGAACGGGTTAAGACTACCAGCGTTATAATCCCAGTATCCAACCTTATGCAACTCTGGGAGGTCTTAATCCTATTTGGTCCTCTGCTTGCACCTCCCCTGTTTCGATTCATTACTTTGGAGATATTAAGACGCTTCACCTTATTAGTTTGGTGATAATAAGACGCTTCACACCATTCAAGTGTCGTTTATATTTTTCTGGGCGTTTGATCTGGTCAAGAAATCAGCCTACGGCCCACACATTTTGCTATTGAAAAATGTATAAATTTAGCTTGTAGGGGGTTAAATGAAGTCTGGGAAAGTGATTTTATTAGCCAAGGGTCCAAACTATAATACATTGCTCGAAAACGGCAAAAGCAAGCAAAATCATCAATAATAATTAAACAAAAATATAATATCCCACAAAATGTCAGATCTGCCAGTGTTAAGCAAATGAGGTAAAATATTATCCTTTCTTTAACTGCATATATACGTAACTGAAACTTAAGCAATTTTAGCTCCAGAACACACACACACACACACACACACATACACAATCTCCATGGGGTTTGATGGCACTACTTCCCAAACTTTAATTACTCCATCCAAAAGAATCTGGAGAAAAAAGTTGGGAAATTATTTTGGTCCAAGGGTTGCGCCCCCCCCCCCCCCCCCCCTCCCTCCCTTCCCTCTATCCCTCTCCTACGTCCATCTTACTCTCGCTCTGTCTACTTGTTCTTTGGGTACTGATTGAACATGTTATTTTGATTATTATTAGTATTATTATTATTAGTAGTAGTAGTAGTAGTAGTAGTAGTAGTAGTAGTAGTAGTAGTAGTAGTAATAGTAATAGAAGTAGTAATAGAAATGCATGCATTTTAGTACAAGATTCTGAAAGTGAAGTAGACCAGGCAGAGATTTACAACATAAGAAAGACCATCACATCAGCGAGGCACAATTAACAACCAACGCAACATCTTTCTCTGAGTCTATCAGAAAAATCCAGATAGCGCAAGGAACGGCCCCTCAAATTGGCTGCCAACACTACCAATCAAGGCAAAATTCTTTGACCTCAACAAACAAGAATTTATTGATGCCGTTGCACTGAGGAATGGTTGGCCGATTGAAGCATATGTGGAGTCAACAACAATGCAGACAACACCATGATATGTAAGAAGGGAGGGCTCAACAGCATCAAGCATGATGAAGTGAGAGACTTGGCAAACATGCTAAGGCAAACTGCTTCTAGGCAAACTCTTCCGTCTCTGTCTCTCCTCTAACGTCTTTCCTTCTTGCTGGAAGTTTGCTCTCGTTCAACCTGTCCCAAAGAAGGGTGACCGCTCTCAACCCTCCAACTATCGTCCAATTTCTCTTATTTCTTGCATCTCTAAAGTTTTTTAAATTATTCTTGCTTCAAAATGTCTTAAGCATTTATCTTACCATAACCTACTCTCAGACCGCCAGTATGGCTTCCTTAAGGGCGGCTCTACTGGTGATCTTCATTCTTATCTTACTAACTCTTGGTCATCTTCCATTCGGGACTTCGGTTAAACTTTTTCTGTTGCGCTAGACATATCGAAGGCTTTGGATAGAGTCTGGCACAAGTCCCTTATTTCCAAACTACCCTCCTACGGTTTCTATCCCTCCATCTGTGCCTTTGTCTCTAATTTCCTTTCCGGCGGTTCCATAGCTGCGGTTGTGGACGGCCACCATTCATTTCCTCAACCTATCAACTCCGGTGTTCCTCAGGGTTCTGTCCTGTCTCCGATTATCTTCCTATCATTCATTAACGACCTTCTCAACTGCACCTCCAGCCCATTCACTCATATGCTGATGACTCTACATTACACTATTCAACTAGCCTTCCACAAAATTATTTACAGCAGGAACTCCAAAACTCACTTAAGGAGGCACTATAACACCTATCTTCTATTCTCTCTACTATCTGTAATTGGGGCAGAGAAAACCTTGTTACTGTCAATGCTTCCAAAACTCAATTTCTCCATCTGTCTACTCATCGCCCCCTTCCAGAAAACTATGACCTACTCTTCAACAACATACAAATTATAATTTAATCCTTCATTTTCTTTTAATATTCTTGGTGTCTCTTTTTCTTCTGATCTCTCTTGGAAAGATCATATCACCACTCTAGCTAAAACAGCTTCCCAGAAGCTGGGTGTGCTCAACCGCCTCCAAGGGTTCTTTACCCCTGCTCAGCTTCTTGCTCTGTACAGGGGCACAGTTCATCCATGTATTGAGTTTTGTTCACACGGGTGGGGAGAATCCTCTCACACAGCACTTCTAGACAAAGTAGAAAAGAAAGCCTTCCGTCTCATTAACTCACGTCCACTCGCCAATTCTCCGCAGTCTTTCTCTCTCTTCGCTGCAATGTTGCATCTCTCTCACTATTTTACTGCGATTACAATAATCAGTGTTCCTCAGAACTCTCTCAGTGTATACCACCCCCTCTTCTTAGAGCATGTAACATCCGTCTTACAACACAATCCCACCCCTACTCTGTGCAACTCTGTAAAGTCAGTGAAAGTAGGCTAGCCTAAACAGACCTCGGATGCGGAAATACCCTGAGCCGAACAGGCCAAGTGGGATATCTCTATTGGTCTAACTCGTAAGATGTCTGCCTCACACCCAAGGGTCGAGAGTTCGTGCCCCCACCAGGGCATAATATTTTCGTGAGGCTATTTCCGCATTTAACGAAGTTTAGGTGTGTTGGTAAAATTGTTCAGATGGTTGAGAGTAAGATCGGAGCTCCATAAATCCTCTTTCGGGTATGGTGTAAAAACCGATCCCCACAGGACAAGGAAGAGGATAGGAGAGAGCAGGGAGTGTTGTGAGACTCGATGGGGTTGGGTTGTGGAGTTGCCAGCCGCCCAAGTGAGTTGCCAACTGGGCAGTTAGTAGGTACATGTATGCATCGCTCAGTGAAGTTGACTCACCATTCCCGTTCATCTCTCTGACGGACTCTCGGTCGATTCGGCTCAAGCTTGTTCCTCTCTGTTCGTTCCCCTCTGTTCAGAGCTTTCGCTTCCCGGAAGGTGAAGTAGTGTAACGTCAGTGAAAGTAGGCTAGCCTAAACAGACCTCGGATGCGGAAATACCCTGAGCCGAACAGGCCAAGTGGGATATCTCTATTGGTCTAACTGGTAAGGTGTCTGCCTCACACCCAAGGGTCGAGAGTTCGTGCCCCCACCAGGGCATGATATTTTCGTGAGGCTATTTCCGCATTTAACGAAGTTTAGGTGTGTTGGTAAAATTGTTCAGATGGTTGAGAGTAAGATTGGAGCTCCATAAATCCTCTTTCGGGTATGGTGTAAAAACCGATCCCCACAACTCTCCAACCCAAACGTTATTCTCAGTTTTTCTTCTATTCAACAGCCGAGCTCTGGAACTCTCTCCCAGAATCAGTCTTTCCCTCTTCCTATGACTTAAATTGCTTCAACCTCCGTGTGTCCAGGCATTTTGGTTCGAACGTCCCTTGATATTGGCCCAGTCACTCTTTCAACTCTGGGGGAGACTTTCGCTGCAGGCAGTTCTGCCTTTTGTCTCCCTCACTCACATAGAAAAAAAAAACAGTTACTGACGTGATTGGGGCCATTGTAGCTTGTATTATGAAAAATAGTATTAGTATTACGAGCAATACGACTGAGTGGAAATGAGTGCGACTAGTGCGTGGGAAGTTCGGAGTTTGGCTCCCCACACCCCCCAAAAAGTGTAATAACCTGAGGGCATGGACTTCCGCAATTCTCACTGCAATGGCGAACATTAGAGGTGTGTTGCATGTACACTAGTGCATGCTAGTACCTGATCAGTATGAACGAGCTAATTACACTGGTTACAGACTACATTTACAGTACATCAACAGCCTTTACAACAGTACGACAATATGCCACATGAACAAGAATAAACTAGATAATCGAACGATTGGCCTCGGCATATGAAGGTGACTCATTCGTTTAACCCCCTCGGGCATCAAGACGTATGGCAATAGTCAGATAGTATCATCATAAATATTATTATTATTATTATTATTATAATTATTATCATTATTATTATCATTAGTAGTAGTAGTAGTAGTAGTAGTAATAGTACTAGTAGTAGTAGTAGTAGTGGTAGTACTATGTAGAAGTATTATAATTATTATAAACACACACACACGCCCATCATCCAGAGTTTGGTGATCACAGAGACAGTCCCTTGAATCACAGAGACAGTCCCTTGATGGAGATGTTACAATGATCTTATCTTGTTATACTAAGTTATGTTGTGTTGTGGTATGCCATATTATTGTGATATAAATATATGATTATGATCTATTATGTTGCTGTGTTTTGTTTCGTCCATCATTATAGGTTTGAGTCCCGAAGGGAAGAAGGAAAACCTAATATTTAGTAGTGGCCCCGGAATCATTGACGATGCACCTTACAATAGTAATGGCCAATCTTTGAACTCATGGCTCGCCGTTCAAACGACCCGCCTAGGAGAGTAAAAAATCAAGATTGCCAATCTTCGTGAGCGAAACACTCTTAAATATAACACAACCACTCACGGACTCGTCCTTATGATGTGGGTACCACTACTAGAAAAAACAAGTAAAAAATAAAAATATTAAAAGCATTAAACATGATCCAGCATAATGCGCTACTCAGGCGTCTGCTGTCTAATGTGGGTGTCATCCAGCTCTTATGTGGGCGCATATGTCCTTCACTGATATATCAAGACTTTCTATCAATACAGCAGATGAATGGGAAGGGGATGGTGGGAGGGACGGAATCGTCAATGATTCCGGGGCCACTACTAAATATTAGGTTTTCCTTCTTCCCTTCGGGACTCAAACCTATAATTTATTAGTGGCCCCTCCATCATTGACGATGCGCCTCATGTCACAAGTCTGGAAGGGGACATTCATCGAGAATATCAGAACCACTAACAAATTACTAAGGTCAAAGTAAAAACACACAAAAAGATCAATGTTTAATAGAAAAATAGAACAGAGGTACAGGCGGCGTTTATTAAAGGTTAGCCTGTGGTGTTGTAACATTTTTTAAGGTGACAGTTACAAAGTGGTGTACAATCTATCTTATTCTAGTTACATTTGTAGTTTATCTAATTGTACCAGTACCTCCCTACAATCAACCTAGTTGTTCCCATATTCGTCCCTCCGCCACGACCATTTCAAAGTCCAAGTCTCTCACTCTTGTCCTCTGTAGCGGGGAGGACCTTGTACCCCTGAGACATAGGAGTGCAGACCTGAGAAGAGAGAAAGAGAGCCGGCATTTCATCCAACTTATGACTTGGCTTCTATGCTGGCACTTTTTCTCCGATATTTGTTCAGCTAATCTGGCATAGAAGACACTTGCAGAAGGTCCCATACCTCCCGACGATGAGAAGACCAGAGGAGTAAAGCTTCCTTTATCCCTGTTCAAAATTCTTTCTTCATAAGCGCGTTTTTTTCTCACTTTCGTTTCTCAAGTAGGCTATGCCGCCTTGTGTCCTCGCTCACGATATGTTTGTGCTCTTGGGTTGAAGATTCAGATGTCGAAAAAAGCCCGTTGTCCCCTCGTCCAAAAACCTCGAGCACTTACGGCCACTCTTGCTTTATTTGAAGTATTTGCAGTATTGTGGGCCAAGCGCTGTCCGTCCATAGGCAGAAGTTCCGGTTCGATTCTGACATCATGGCACACCTCGTCCAGCATTTGTGCAGTGATGTCTCGTACTTCATCATGCCGGATACAGATAAATCTTCCTTTCTTACAGGTCATACAGTGGTCTGGGTTGTTTATTTCACCGCATGCACATTTCAGCGGCAGGTTCGAAACTGGCCACCCATACCTCAAGGCTACGGCATCATTGAATTCTTGTTTATTTAAGCTCAAGCCTTTCTCCTTTATTGGTAATGATGTGAGCCAATTTGAAGCCCCCGTGTCTTGTGCCATCTCAACTCTCATTTTCAGTTCTTCCCTACATCTGGTCTTAATTTGTTCTAGGCTATGTTTCTATCTCTCTTCTCTGCTCTTTGTAATTTCCTGTCTTGCATTTCGTTGTTCCTCTTCGTCCACCTCATCATTTTCATTTTGCTCCCGTATTTTTTCTGTCAGAGACGTAGTAAGTTTAAGGGAATTTTGGTACTCATAAGGTGCCGCCTCCATTGGGTTTATGATCCCCATACCTCCGAACCTTAGCAGAAGAGCTAATAGATCTCTTAGCTCTTGCGTGACACCTTCCATCTCTGTTAAAGCCGGTATGAATGCTCCTCTGATTGCTTCTTTCAACGGTTGGAGCATCTGTCTAATGCCAGGCACTGTTCTCATAAAAAAGGTCCATCTGTGCTTAACACCATATGTGAAGGCAGTATATGCAGCATGTGGTTCAGATTTCGCAATGTCTGCCAGGGTTTTCACTTCCTTTACCCACTCCGCTACCTTTTTTCGCACATAGTCTCTCTTGCATTCTTCTGTGCCTATTACTGCTCCCAAATGGCGTTGACCCTCCTTTGTAATCTTCACTCCTGTCCCGTCAAAGGTCTGCACCGTTTCTTCATACTTGTTTTCTTTCACTATTAGTACAGATTTACTAGCATTCGGATGGTACCCAATGACTTCGCCCACCGATTGTACTCTCCGCCACCATTCTTTGAGTTCCCTTATTTTTCCTGCACCTATGAGGTCATCTGCATACGCCACTTGTTTCACTCGGGTTACCTCATGTTTTATTTTCTGCTGCAGAATAGATAGTGCCAGTGTGTACATTGCCATTGCCACTGGATCTCCTTGCGTTGTTCCTTCATTTGATTTGAGAATTTTCATTTCTTCCTTCTTTGTGCTTCCAACTATATACAGGTTAGCTGGCTCCTTATAAGTATTTTCTATGTACTTTGCGATGCTCGGGCATTTGATCTTGATGTTGTGAATAGCTGCCTCCCTATTAATGGTGTTAAAGGCATTTGTTGCATCCACTAGCAGTACCGCTTCACAATCTTCCTCATCATACACCTTCCCCATTGCATGTATTGCTGCTTCTCCTCCGGCTTGCTATCCTACACATACTTGTAAGTTGCCCACTGCTCTTTGTACATCTTTTCCAAATACGGACATGATTGCTTTTCCTATAATCCTTCTAAGAACTTCCCCAACTGGTCTAACTCCTGGATTCTTATTTAAAGGTATCAGGCCACATGCTGTCAGAGCTTCTATGTTCACGCATGGTGATGATACAAGTTTCTTTGCCAGCATTGCTATTGTTTCACAAAGGTCACCCGCGGATCAACCAAACTTGTTTTGACTTAGGAAGATCCTCCAAGTCTTAGCATCTACACCTGATGGACCTGCTCCTCCCTGTGTTTTCAGCGCTTTTCTCCATATGAGGTCTCCAGTTATATTCTCATATATCACCGGGTCTGGAGGAACATATTCCCCATCTAGTTTGGCCTCATCACTTACTGGTTTTGCTTCTGTGTGTTTCTCCTTCAGCTGGTCCAAGATGTTTTGATTCACTTCGTGCACCCCACTTGAGGCTTCCCCAGTGACCATTCTGGCTGCCTGTGCCACTTTACCAATCCTCATGCTATTTCCCACTGATCGTGCCATATCATCTGGCTTCCTCTTTCTTCGGTGTTTTGTTTTCAGTCTTTGCTGCGTTTGATAGAACAGTAGGATACAACACTCATAAACTATACATCTATCTATCTATCTATCTATTGCCTGACGCCGTGATTCCCGAAGGGGTCGCCATGAACGAACCGTCCCCATGCACCTCTGTCCCCAGTCAGTCAACCTCCCAACCAGCACCGCCTTCATCCATATACTTCCTCACTCCATCCTTCCACCTCTCCTTCGTTCTACCTCTCCCTCTCTGTCCTTCCACCTCGCTCTCGTACACCCTCTTAGTTATACTCTCGCTTTCCATACATTCCATATGGCCGAACCATCTCAAGGTGTTCCTTTTCACACTTTCCAGCACATCTACCTCCATACCACACCTTCTTACTTCCTCATTCGTCTGTCTATCCCTCCATGTAACTCCGCACACACTTCTTAAGTAACTCATTTCCACCGCTCTCACTCTTGGTCTGAGTCTCTCAACCAACGTCCATGCTTCGCTTCCGTAAGTCAGTGTCGGGATTACCAACACTGTCCTGCTTCTTCACTTCCATACTGACCATCCTATTTCTTGTTATTGCTTTCAGCGATCCTACAACCCTCTTCCCCTGTTGTACCCTCTCCCGCACTTCTTCATCCATAGTCCCATCTTTACTCAACACACTGCCCAGATACTTAAAAGAGTTGACGATCTCCATAGCCTGACCGTTCAACTTCACCTCACACTCTGTGACTTCACCCCTTTCGAAGACCATAACCTTACTCTTCCCCCATTTACCTTCAAATTCCGTTTTTCGCACACTGTTCCAAACTCATTTATCAGACCCTGCAACTCCCATTCATTATCGCTCATCAGAACTGTATCATCCGCAAACAGCAGTATAGGTAGCTTCCACTTATTTCCCTCCCTTTTCAGCGATACACCAACATACACTGCTCTTCCTAGTATTTCTTTCATGACTCCATCCATATTTACAGTAAACAACCACGGGTACATCACACACCCCTGTTTCAATGCAACATTCAGGTCAAAGAACTCGCTCTGCTCATTCTCCACACGTACTGCCGCCTTTGCACCCTCATACATGCTCTTCACTGCTTTCAGCAACCTGCCATCTACTCCGTATATTCTAAGTACTTTCACATACCTTCTCTATCCACTCTGTCATAGGCCTTCTCCAAGTCCATAAAGGCAACATACACCTTTTGTTGCTTCTCCAGATATTTCTTCACAACACAATTTAGGATAAAAATCTGATCTACACATCCTCTTCCCTTCCTAAAACCTCCCTGCTCGTCGCCTATCCATTTCTCCGTTCTCACTCTCACTCTTTTAATCACTACCTTACTGTAGGCCTACACCTTCCCTACTACGCTTAGAAGACATATTCCTCGGTGGTTACCACACACTCCTCTTTCCCCTTTGCCCTTATATAGGGGAACTACTATTTAAGTCTACCAGTCATCGGGTGCACTCCCCTTCTCCCATGCTAGTTTGCACATTTTCCATACCCATTCGATCACTATCTCACCACCATACCTCAACATTTCCCCACACACTCCTTCTGTTCCTGGTGCTTTCCCCAACTTCACTCTTTTCATTGCTTCCCACACTTCTAACCTCCTGATCCCCACTTCCTCCTCCACTACTTCTCCTCTGCTCCCTCCCATACCATATCCAACTATGTTTGCTGGCTCTTCATTCCTTACATTTAGCAACTCGTTGAAGTACTCCCTCCATCTATACATCTAGCATATGATAAATAAATAAATATTCTTGCATGGAAAATACTGATATAAAATACGACATCTGATTAGATAATCATTCGTATAACAGGTACTCTATTACAAAATAGTTTGTGCTATGCACTTACAAATATTCTTAAAATTAATAAGTACAAAATAAGTACTCTATTGCCAAAATGTAAGTACTAAAATAAAAGTTTTCCTGACTAGACTGTCTTAAGGGGGGATGGGCCGGTTTAATGGACCACGTTCTCCCTCATGTTTAGCCCCATTAGTTTTCAGATGTTAAGATGTTTGCTCCATTAGTTAGTCGATTTTAAGACCTTTCGCCCCATTTCGTCGTCAATATATAGACTTTTCGTGCAATTTAGGTGTCGATTTTTTCCCTGGCGAACGATAGTGAGCCTGTAATGTTGGAAGAACCGGCCTTCGGCCAGGATACTTTTCTACCGAAAAATTTACAAATTAATCTAGAAGGGGGATCTAATGGATGTTTTTTTTTTAATTTGATGGAGGTCTAGGGAGGAAACTAGAACAATTATGAATACATGCAAAAATCGCCCAAAAAGTGAATCATCCCCCTTAAGGCCTAGGGATGGGTTATCACATGAGCCTTATCTTACATATCCAGTGTATCACATAGGAGGTCTTAGCTAGAACACTCCCCCCCCCCCCCCTTCTTTGTACTAGGAAATAACTTAAAAACTAGACTTTCTGTCTGAGAGCTACATATTGTAGATTAGGTTACATGAGATTCACGGACAGGTACCGCATGATAAACGTATGATTAGAAGACCACAAGTTTGTCCTTTGCATATCATCGAGGGAGTAATTCTTTAATAATCGGAGCGATGCTGCCCATTTTCTAACATCGTGTGCCCGCCCAAGAACACCCGGGTTACTCTCCCTGATAACCTCCACTATCAAAGCTGCCAACTGCCGCTTCTTGAGGCGTGTACCTGTCCGGGAGACCCAGAGGGACCCGGTGTTACGAACTGGCACTCGGGTACACAAGGGCTCTCAATCAGGACTCGAATACGGCTCGCTGCCACAACGGAAACACACGATCCCAACCCCTGAGTACTGCCCGCCGAACAAAAAACACCAATACCCTCCAGAGTTCAATCTGCTATAACGGGGTATACAAGAACTCGGTACTAGTGTTCAACAACAGACTAATAAAGAGACAGGAATTATCTAGTCTGGTCAACAATCAAACAAAGAAGTAAGAAACAACAACACCAAAGAATAGTGTTGGCCGAAGCCGAAGTAATCCACCCTTGACTATGAACTTAAGAAGTCCACCACCCTCTACTTCGGATCGGCACTATTACGTTACGTTAATTAATAGTCCTTAAGCATCGAGCAAGGAATCTTCTGAAAAAAGTTAGATGCTTCTCGGATGCTCGTAAGAAGTACGTATCGGATTTTGAACAGTAATTCAATAAGCAAAACACTGGCAATTAAATACTATTAAAGGTTTAAATTGGCATAAGAATAATTAAAAGAATATGCAATAGTAAATGGCAAACATTAAAAAGAAGTACTCCGCAAATGCAACGGCAATAGCCTACTCGGATTGTGCTCGTGGGCCACTAATCACTAAAGTAGCCAAGCTTGCAACACATGAAATCAATAGTGCATAAACAATATCATACATAAGGAAAGCTTCAATACTATTCTGTATCTACTACTCGAGTAAAGTCTAGCTGGGGTACTGTGGGCAAAAGGTAGCAGTGACTGAGCAAAAATGGCTCGTAGCCTAGCGAAGTCCTCACAACTGTTTAAAGTATTACGTTAAAACTAACAAGTGCACTTTGAGAAATCCAGATCCCTTGTATCTGGTTTTCTCCCGGCTCCTTGACAAAGTAAAAACAAACTGTTAATAAAATACAGGGTGGTTAGGCTCTTGCCCTCACGCACTGTAAATTATTAACTCAACACAGTCAGCCGCGAAGACAACCTAGGCTTCACTGAACCGAAACGAGTATGCAGGTTTATCGCTTAACCACTGCATCAAACAACAACTCATAACACAGAAAAGCCTTACCCCAGTCTAGCATTACCTAGACTAGCAGAAAACAGGAATAATAATAATAACACACAGGGAAATGCATATACAAGTGCAACAAACATAAATCAATCCTATTCTAAGTTAACCCTTCCAAAATAGGCTATCTAATAGGCAAGTATCTCGTGAGAACTCCAGCGATAATACGTTGGCTGACTAGCTCTGCACCAACGGGACCATGGAAGTTAAACAGGCAGGGAAAAGAGGAGATAAGAATGTAAGGTAGTAGAGAAAGTTCACATCAGTCAGAAGAATATATATAGTTAGCAAGGGAAATGAGAAGTCGCTCTGCCTAATGAGTTCTGATGAAAAAATGGCTAGACTTCCCTTTTTATACTCGGCCCTCTAGTGAGCCCAACGTGAACTACTAAGGACCGCCCACTGACAACCATTACGTAATTTCTCTCTCTCCTCTGGGATAGACAAAGGCTCCCCTAGCACTGAGGGGGGGGGGGGGGGAAGTGCTAGTGAGTTAGGCCCACCTCCCGCCTGGCGCACCCACTGACCCCCAACTGTGGCTGTTTCTCTAACCCATCATTACAAATAAGTTTTACACACAATACTTATAACTAATGATATAAAATAGAACTCGTTGACTCAGATGAAAACAAAATACATATTCATAATACTTATAGTACAACGGCTCACATGAACTAAGTTAGGAAACTCTACTTAGACTACAGCCAAAGTTCCTGCCCTGACGATCCTAGCGAGAGTGGGGCATGACTAGGCATTCTGTACAGCATGCTCACACTGGACATGCGTCACACCGGCCTGAGATGGTCGAGATTCCTGCATATATGTAATCAGCGATTGCACCGGATAAAGTAGGTGGTGTCTATCGCTGTGCTTGGGGGCTGGGACCTCAAATTCAGTAAATACATGATTAGCATGTTCATTCTTAGCCACAACATTAGGAGTAGGAGCTATATGGACACTCATATCATGCCTAGAGAACCGAAGGCAGGACGGTTCAGAACTCATCGCAACCAACTCAGATACCCTGTTACCCGTGGCCAGGGCCATAAGAAAAACAGCCTTCTTTAACTTTAACTCGAAAGCAGGATTGTGACAATACCTATTAGAGTGAAGCATGGTGAGGGCTAAATCAAGAGACCAGGTGGGCATGAGTTGGCGCGGTGGGGGACGAAGCTGGAAGCATGCACGCATGAAACCCTTCTCCTCCGCCTCAGGTATAGAAAGGCCAGTTAAATCGAAAAAAGGCATCCGAATAGCCGTGAGGTGATTCCTTAATGTGACAACTGACAATGAACGTCTTTCGAAAAGATAATTCAAATATTTAAAAATTAAAGCCACTGAGGACTGCTGTTGGTCAGTTTCTACGATCCAGGTAGTGAAAGCCTTACAATGTGATTGGTACTGTCTTTGGGTTGATGAGTATACTAATTAATCAACTTGTGAGTCACACTTTCCCCAAACTGTGCTAACCACTTGGCCTTCTGAATGTCCACAAGGCAAAAGTCAGCGAGGTCTTGAGGTTTCCAATTGTGTTTAAATGGAAGTACGAGATCGGGAGCGACACCGGGTTCTCACACCACGTCTTCAATTGGTTGTACCACACTTGGGGCGGCCACAGAAGCACGATCATCATGACCATGCCCCGATAATCCCGTAGTTTGTGAACTACTCTACACATTAAAGATGCGTCTGGCGGTGGAAACAGATAAATGGAGCTCCATTTGTTCCAGTCTACCAGAAATGCGTCCGGTCCTCCCGCCAGAGTCTGACCTCGGCGTGTGAGGAACTGAGGCAACTTGTGAGTCGCCTCTGGCGCGAACAAGTCCACTTGTGGAAGGTATGGCCCTGCAATCATCTTTTGAAAGACGGTTTGCTTGAGGGACCATTCTACTAGAGTGCTCTGTCGCCGAGACAGACCGTCTGTCCAGACATTCGCCACGCCAGGAAGATATGTTGCGTGAAGATAAATCTCTAGCCTTGCAGCTAGCCAAAAGATCTTTTCCGACAACCCTTGTAACACTCGAGATCTCACTGACCATTGCTTCTGAATGCATGTGACTGCAGTCAGATTGTCCATCTTGAAGGCTAAGGACTTTCCCACCAAGGTTGAGCCGTGCTCTTTTAAGGAAAACAGGGGGACTAGTAACTCTTTGGCATTTATATGAAGGTGATTGTGCCTGGACCATAGACCCTGACCTTGATGGCCCAGGGTACCTGACGCATCTGTGTCGATCCAGACTGTCGGAGGAGGAGTTGTCCATGTCAAAGAGGAGTGCAATACTTCTGGCTTCGCCCAAGCCGCCAGCAGGTTGTGGATTAATTTCGGGATTCGCCAGTGTTTTCGCCGGCAACAGCGGAAAGCACTTGTTTCCCTCCAAAATAAACTTTTTCACCTTTAGACAACCTAACGGAACCGTCAACCTTATCCAGTTTAGTGACCCCACCAGAGACTCCCAAATTCTCCTCGTGGTGGTCAGAGAAAGGAGGAACCGAAAGAGTTTCTTGCGAAATCTCTGTCGATTGTCCGCACTCTGATTCAGAGAGAGTAACTCGGTGTCCCAGAGTAGACCCACCCACTTGATGGCCCTTGTGGGGTTCAAGTTGGACTTTGCCAAGTTCACCTTGAAGCCCAGGGCAGTGACATGAGACATTACCTGATGTACATGTTGAAGGCAAGCAATTTTGGAATGAGCTACTATTAACCAATCGTCTAGGTACCATATCACCATGATCCCTTGTTTGAGCAATGGTAACAAAGCCTGTCGGACTAACTTTGTGAAAATACGGGGTGCTAGATTGAGACCAAAGGGCATCCTTTGAAACACAAATGTCTGATTCCCTTGGCGCAAGGCCAGGTACTTTTGAAAGCGTTTTTTTATCGGGACATGCCAGTAGGCATCTGTCAGATCTATGGAACACCTCCAACCTTGCGGTGGCAGTGTCAGCCTGATCTGATTCACAGTCAGCATCCTGAACGACTGATTGTGAATGAAATGGTTCAGAGAGGACAAGTCGATGACCGGTCTCATCTAAACGATGTCCTTTTTTGACACCAGGAATATTCGCGAAGTGAACACGGGCTGAGTGGATGATATGGGGACACTGATGCGCTTGAGCGCCATCTCCTGGATGACTGATCCCACCTCTAATGAAACACGATTGAATTCTAGGGGAATACGTAAATGAGGTCGCCGGTACCACCTCCATGAGTGACCCTTGCGGACCACTGTCCTTGCCCATGTGTTTGGGGCCATGCCCTGTAACAAGCCCGAAAGCTGCCAGTCACTACACTGGTGTTGTCAGGCAGAGCTACTCTCGGATCCGACTCGCCATTTCGCGGCAGTGAAGAGAGCTACGTGGTGTCTCAGTTTTTTGGTTGGGAGGATTGTGACTCTGATTGCTTTAGAGGGGGACGAGAGGTTTTGCTATCATTGCTGCCTGACCTATTCTTGGACTGTCCCCTGAACCACTTCCCTCTTCCCCTGGACTGACCACGGCCCCTAGCTGTGCCACTGGTTCCGGGGTATGTGTGAGTCTTAGATGACTGCGGTGACTGAAACTGGCCACGAAATGGACTCTTAGAGAATTTAGGTTTAAATGCTGACTCACTTTTCGACTTGGAAGCAGTGGCATGGCTAGAGTCCAGTAAACAATTTACGGTGCACCAGGCATCTGTGGAGGCAAGAGTTTTGGTGAATACATCAGACAAATTTAATCTTCTACCTATCTCCACAGGCAGCTTGTTAACCAGATACACTCTTAGATCTTGACACACCCTTACAGCTTCAAAAAGAGTAGTGCGGATTTCCCTAAGGGACTAAATCGAGTTCTGGAGTAAGAGGCGCCTAGTGAGAGATAGCGCCTTGTGAGTACTAGAATCAGTGACCGTCTCAGTCGCCCTGGCTAATGAAGCCGCAAGCTGACGGCTGAGTAGGTATTGTGATAAAAGCCTCCAGGCTTTCTGCCTCATTTTATAATCTTTATCAACTCTGCGAAGCAGAGTGGTATCGCGCAAACAAATCCCGCCCGTATACTGTGCACCACCAATCAGCTTGTCTGTCGTCGTCCGTCGTCGTCCGTCATCGTCCGTCCGGTAACTCCTCCTAGACCGTTCGATGGATTTTCAGCAAATTTCACAGGTATATACATTTGATCAATGCGAAGGTCAGTCAAAAAGAAATTTTATTTTAAAATGAAAGGTTAAGGTCAAAGGCCAAGGTTAAAAATAAGGTCAATATTTCATGTGTTTTAGTTATTACTCAAATTTCTTCATTTTCACTATACAAGTTACTGGTAACCTCTATATCTTATTGACCAAATTTTAGATAAATATTTTAAAGTGTAAGGTCAAAATAGGTTTTCTACTACTATTTCTTATAATAACGGTTAGATTCTCACTAGGCTTACTGTAAATATTCGGAATACCTAGGCCAAGGTCATACAAGAAACTATTCAATTCCATATGATAGGTCAAGGTCACAATTCAAGGTCAAATATAAGGTCAATATGCTAATTTCTTTACTTTTCATGCAAACTTCACAATATTTGGCAAGATAGTTGCACTTTAAATGAAAAGGAAAATAACACATTTTGAGACATATCATGAAGGTCATGGTAAAGATCAAAGGTCAAGGTCAACTATTCTATACATATATAAAACTAACTGATGAGTTTTAATGAAATTAGTCATGCTTATTTTATTTTCCTGGGCAATGTCAATGGACAAAACAAAATTACTCCTACATAAAGGTCAATGTCACAGGTCAAGGTCAAAGGTCAACTTAATCTATATATTTTTAGTTTTTATTCAAATGTTTTAATTTTCACTATACAAGTTACTGGTAACCTTAATATCGTATTGCCCATATTTTAGAAAATTATACTTAAAGGATAAGATCAAAGTTCAAGGTCAAAGGTCAAAATATTTGTTTTACTAGTATTTATATGCAACTCTTAGATTCCCTCTAAGCTTACCATGTATATTCGGAATACCTAGGCCAAGGTCATACAATAAACTATTCAATTCCATATGAAAGGTCAAGGTCACAAGTCAAGGTCAAATAAAAGGTCAATATTCTATTTTCTTTACTTTTCATGCAAAATTCACAACATTTGGTGAGATAGTTGCACTTAAAGTGAACAGGAAAACAATAAATGTTGAGACATATAAAGGTCAAGATAAAGGTCAAAGGTCAAGGTCAACTATTCTATTAATATATATTTAACTAACTGATGGGGTTTAATGATGTTAGGCATGCTTATTTGATTTTCATGGGCAATGTCAGTGCAAATAAAAATGTACTCTTACATAAAGGTCAAGGTCACAGGTCAAGGTCAAAGGTCAACTTTTATTATTTATTAAAAAATATTACTCAAATTTTAGAAAACTGGCTATGTTATGGCTTATTACTTAAATCACATATCTATCAAATTTCACATAAATATTGTAATAGTTAAGGTCAGAGGTCAAAGTCAAAACAAGAGTATTTATCATTTTCCTAAACTCCTCCTTGACTGTTTAATGTATAGTCATCAAATTATACAGGCAAATTCAGTTGGTCAATGCGTTGACCATCCGAATATATATATTTTATTTTTAGTCAAAGGTCAAAGGTCAAGGTCAGAGTATATGATCACTATTTGTAATCAATAGGTTTTAATCCAAATTACACAATATTCATAATGCTAGCTAATACGAACATTGCTGTTAAGCTAACTAAATCCTAGATAAGAAATTCTAAGGTAAAAAGTCAAGGTTAAAGGTTGAAATATGATTTTTACTAGTATTTCCTAATTATTGTAAGATTCTCGTTAGACATATCATGCATTTTCGTAATGCTTAGACCAAGGTCATACAAGAATAAACATAATTCCATTTTATAGGTCAAGGTCACAGGTCAATGTCAAATATAAGGTCAATATGCTAATTTCTTTACTATTCATGTAAACTTCACAAAATTCGTTGAGACAGCTGTGCTTTGAGAGAAAATTAAAATGTTAAATGTTCAGACATTATGATGGTCAAGATGAAGGTTAAAGGTCAAGGTCAACTATTCCTTTAATGCTTCTGAAACTAACTGATGATCTTTAATGAAATTTGACACACTTATTTGATTTTCTATTGTTACATCAAAGCAAACAAAATATAATCCTATATAAAGGTCAAGGTCCCAATCCAAGGTCATAAGTTAACCTTCATCATAAAAAATACTAAATTTTCGATAAGCCGACGACTGTTATTTGCATTTTACTTAAATAACATAAATTTCAATCATATATACAGTATATATATATATATTATAATACTTAAGGTTAAAGGTCAAGGTCAAAGAACAAAAGAAGAGTGTTAATAATTTTTGTAATACTCTTCCTAAACTTGTTAACTCTTTGTGTACCGGTGACGTCTTTTGTATTGTATTCTAGCTATAATTAGACGGTATTGTAGTGCTTATGAAGGATCTGTGGTAGTAAAAAGGGTTAATTAAGATAGTTGAAAGCCTGCTAATATTATGGAGGTCCTTCATAAACTAAATAAAATCGTCTTAATATCCAGTATGAAATAAAACCAACAGAACTGTACTGAACGGGTTACGTATCGTCACCAAATTTTGCTGGTAAATTCGGTTGGTCAATGCAACGATTGTCCAAATTTTGTGTTTTTGTTATTCAAAGGTCAAGGTGAATGGTGAAGGTTGCAGATTATGGTCACTATTTCTTTCTTATATATATATTTAATTTGAATTACACCATATTCAAAATGCTACAACATAGTGTTACGCTGACCTTATTATAGATAAATATTCCAATGGTTAAGATTCAATGTGATCATAAATGTAGTTATATATAATTATATACTCCCAGGCAGACATAAACAACCAACAGTCAGGACGAGTGTCCATGCTTTAATCCACTGCACACAAGTATCCTCTATCACGCCGTGGTATAGTGGATTAAAGCATGGGCACTTGTTCTGACTGTCGGTGGTTCAAGTCCGACTGTGAGTATACATTTTTTTATTAGCTTATGTGTATTTGCAATATATATATATATATATATATATATATATATATATATATATACTGTATATAAACCGATTTTACCCAAGAGATTCAATAGTACTTGCAGAATTCTAGGTCGCAAGAGTTGAGTATGCATTTTTTTTTTTTTTTTTTTGTAATGCGAAAACTGCACACCTACTTTATCAATTTGTAGCTGGGTAGGAGAACTAAAGGGATCTACTAGTTGGCATAACAAAAGTTTAGGAGCACTCAAAAAGTCAAGCATGTTTTGTGGCACTCCTTCCGCCTTGCCTACTGGCATAGTGAACCAATGGTTGTCCTCCGGCGGAAACTGATGATTGCTTTTGTTCGCAATTGTGCTGGCAAACAGCTGGGCCTCTTGTCCCCATGCAGCCCACGGCCCAGACTCCCAACTGTCAATGTGAATGACCGGAATACCTGAATCGTTCCTCTGCGGGGTTGTGTTAAGTTCTGGGGTCATACCCTGCACAATTTTAACGTCATTTAAACCATCAGACTTTGACCAATCAGAAAAAAGTTTCACAGAGGATACTGGAGGAAGAGCCGGGGACTGCGAGTAGACAAAATACTCGGGACTATATAGACTCGGGATAGCTTTGATAACAACATCTAACACATCACCGGTTTGATTCTTGGCCTTCATTTCTTGGCCTCACTCATCTCAATGAACCAATGTTCTGGTACAGGAATCTCACCTGCTACCGTCGGCTGCGCGACCTCGGGACGAGTGGGCTTAATGACTGTCCAGGACGTATCAGGGCCATATAAAAGGGGCATAGGGCCCTTCTTAGAAGGCACTGAGCAATCAAGGGGAGGTGGAATAAAATCCGCTAATAAGTTTAACTTTGACGGTAAAAGAGAAGCGGCACTTGGCGTAGGATCCGCCGGTATAACAAATCCCGCCGGAAGGGCCAAACCTTCCTAGCTACTAGATTTCACAACGTGCACATATTATGGCATAGTTATAAATTAATCAACCAATAATCAATAACACATCCTAGCCATAACTAAAAACACCTACAGGAGGCCAACTAGATGGGGGCAGGTGGCAGAATATCACAAAAAGCACAAACCTGGAATCCAGCGAAGCCCTCCAACACCCATCGCATATTAAGAGGAGGAACGTAGGCTGAAAAGCGTCATGAACAAGTGCCAAGTCCCTCACTAAGTGAGACAACTTGAAGCGCACATGTTTCTCTCAAAGAGAAGATAATACTGCTTAACCCACCCGAATAGGTAGCCGAAAAGCGGGCCCCGGATCCTCTAAAAGAAGCCTCATGTCTATAAGAGCTAAAATACAATATACCTAGGAAAATAAAACACACACATGGGAGTCTTCCCTTATCACAACAAGAACTCCTGACAAAGACCTTTGCCAAACACCCAGAAAACAGTCTCCTACGGCGAGTGGGAAAAGGTGTACACAGCCTAGCTAGTCTATAAGCTACCCTGACTTCAGCATAAAGCATGTACATATGAGAAAAGACTCACAAGTCGGAAGGCAGGAGAAGAATGAAGCGAGGCTGGGCACACCTCCGAACACGTCCGGACCCGATGGCGCCTAGGAGAAGAAGGACATATGCGCCAAGATAACAGCTGGATGATGCGCACATTAGACAGCAGACACCTGAGAAGCGCATTATGCTGGATCATGTTTAATGCTTTTAATATTTTGATTTTTTACTGTTTTTTTCTAGTAGTGGTACCCACATCATAAGGACGAGTCTGTGAGTGGTTTTGTTATATTTAAGAGTGTTTCGCTCACGAAGATTGGCAATCTTGATTTTTTTACTCTCCTAGGCGGGTCGTTTGAACGGCGAGCCATGAGTTCAAAGATTGGCCATTTACTATTGTAAGGCGCATCATCAATGATGGAGGGGCCACTAATAATTATATTACAGTATGCTAAGTTAAGGAAAGAATTGTGTATTCCATTCAGTATGATTTGGGTAACATTAGACGATTTATGGAGCTTATTGAGGTACTACGTGATTTAGATGGTGTACAATCAACAACGTAATGGGGCAAATGTCTTAAAATCTCAAAACTAATGAGGCTATACATGAAGGAGAAGGGGGTCCAGACCCCCCTCCCCCCCCCCTTTTTAAGTGTACATAATATTTACTGTGCAGACTGTGAACTTGGTGGTATATTATAGGTTTGAGTCCCGAAGGGAAGAAGGAAAACCTAATATTTAGTAGTGGCCCCGGAATCATTGACGATGCGCCTTAACGTATGTAATGGCCAATCTTTGAACTCAAGCTTGTCTTTCAAACTTCCCGCCCGGGAGAGAACAAAATATGATTGCCATACATCGTGAGCGAAACGCTCTTAAAAAAACACTCACGGACTCGTCCTATATGATGTGGGTACCACTACTAGAAAAAACTAGTAAAAAATAATAAAATAAAAAAAATAAACTTTGATCTTAGCATTGCGCTTCTCATACGTCTGCTGCTGCTGTTTGTGTATGCTCCGCCTCACTCATCGAAAGCGCTAGCTCGCCCTTAATCTGACATATCAAGACTCTCAAAATAAGCAGATGAATGGGAAGGGGATGGAAGGGAGGGCCAAAATCGTCAATGATTCCGGGGCCATTACTAAATATTAGGCTTTCCTTCTTCCCTTCGGGACTCAAACCTATACTTTATTAGTGGCCCCTTCATCATTGACGATGCGCCTGATATCTCAAGACTGGAGGGGGACATTCATCATGAACATCAAAAACCACTTAATAAATTACGGAGGTCCAAGGGTACACTTACTAAAAAGATCAGTTTAATAAAAAGAGTAAAGTATTGTGCGGGCGGCGTTCCTTAAAGGTAGCCTGCGGTGTTGTCACCTTTACGTTTGATAGAACAGTTAGTGAAACACATAAACTATACAAATAGCCTATAATACAAAAATTAAAATAAATCAGTTGTCAATGCTGATAACAAGTTGGCCTATATATCTATGGCCTCAGGCACTATATTACAAAATATTTGTACTCTCTCTTTTAATCTTAATCCTTAAGATTTATGAGTATATATAGTGAACTCTATTGCATCCATAAAGTAAACATAAACAAAAATTCCTGACTAGACTTGTTTGAGTCTAAGGAATGGGTTATCACATGACCTATCATTCTCGTCATATCTTGTATCATCCAAGAGGCAGGTCAGAGTCCTTAGCTAGGATACTCCCCCCCCCCCCCTTTTTCCTTTACAAAAATAGCTTAAAACGAGACTCTCTGCCTTAATGCTATACATGTACGAGAAGGTTTCATGCGATTCACGGATAGGTAACGTGTTAAGAAAGTATGATGAGATGACCATGTCATCGAGTGAGTAAATGTGTAGGAATCTGCCTGTTGCAGCCCACTACCGGATATCGTGTGACCTAGCCAAAATGCCCGGATTACTCTCTCTGATTACTTCTACTAATAACGCGGCTAGCTGGCATTTTTGGGAGGCGTTTACCTGTCCGCAAAACCCAGAGGGACCCCGCCTGTGCCGGCCGAGAGTCCCGCATAAATGACATGAGTGATTGCACCAGGTAAAGTAAATGGTGCTGATCTCCCAGTTTCAGAGCAGGAACTTCAAACTACGTAAAATATGATTACTGTGTTCATACGTTTAGATGAAATTAGGAGCAGGAGCAATATGTACACTCATGTTGCGCCTCGAAAATCTTAAGCAAGATGGCTCCAAAGTCATCGCCGCCAACTCAGACACCCTGTCACCCGTAGCTAATGCCACTAGGAAAATGGCTTTTTTAAGTCGTCACTCGAAAGGAGGATCATGACGATATTTACAGGAGTGAAACATTTCAAGGGCCAGATCGAGAGACCAGGTGTGTGCGAGTTGACGAGTAGGAGGGCGAAGCCGGATGCAAGACCGCATGAACCCCTTCTCCTTCGCCTCTGGTAGGGACAAATCAGTTAATTCGAAAAAGGTGTCCGAATTGCTGTGAGGCGATTCCTTAATGTGACAACTGACAACTTTTTGTATTTCCAATAGGTAATTTAAACAATTAAACACCAGAGCCCCCGAGGACTGCAGTTGGTCAGTTTCTACGATCCAGGTAGTGAATGACTGCTAATAAGATTGGTACTGTTTGTGTTGATAGAGCATACTGAGTAATCAACTTGTGAGTCACGGTTCCCCAAACTGGCCTAGCCGCTTGACCTTCTGAATAATCATAAGGCAAAAGTCAGCGAGGTCTTGAGGTCGAAGTGAAAGTACGAAATCGGGAGCGACACCGGGTTCTCGCACCACGTCTTTAATTGATCGTACCAAACTTGAGCCGGCCACAGCGGCAAGATCACCGAGACCATGCCTCAATAACCCCGTAGTTTGTGAACTACTTTGCACATTAAGGATGCTTCTGGAGGTGGAAACAGATAAATGGAGCTCTCCATTAGTTCCACTCTACCAGAAATGTGTCTGGATCCCCCTTCCCCGCCAGAGTCTTACTCCGAGGTGTGAGAGGTTGAGGCAGCCTGTGGTTGGCCTTGACGCTAACAAATCCATTTGCGGATGGTAGGGTTCGGCAAACATCTCTTGAAAGATGGTTTGCTATTGAGCCCTTTCTACTAAAGTGCTCTGTCGCCTAGACAGAGCGTCTGCCCAGACGTTCACCACGCCGGGCAGATACGTTGCATGAAGATAATTCTCCAGCCTCGCGGCTAGTCGAAAGATCTTTTCCGACAACCCTTGTAACACTCGAGATCTCACTGACCCTTTCTTCTGACTGCATGTCACTGCAGCCAGATAATCCATTCTGAAGGCTAGGGACTTTCCTGCTTGGCTCATGCCGTGCTCCTGTAAAAAGAATAGTGGGACGAGCAACTTCTTGGCATTGATATTAAGATGATTGATTTGGACCATAGATCCTGACCCTGACCTAGGTTTGACTGGTATCCCCATCCCAGGGTACCTGATGTGTCTGTATGTATCCAGACCGTCGGAGGTGGAGCTGTCCATGTCAAGGAGGAGTGTAATCCCCTGGCTTCACCCAAGCCGCCAGCAGGTTGTGGATTAAGGTTGGAATTTTCGTCAGTGTTTCTGCTGGTAACAGCAGAAAGTACCTGTTTCCTTTCAAAATAATTTGTTTTACCTTCAGACGTCCTAACAGAACCGTCATGTTGGAGGTGGATCATTTTGGATTGTGCTACCATTAACCAATTGTTTAGGTACTAGAACACCATGATCCTTTGTTTGAGTAATGGCAGCAAAGCCTGTCGGACTAATTTTATAAAAAGTCGAGGGGCTAGATTTTAATCCAAAGGGCATACTTTGAAAGACAAACGTTTGATCCCCGTTATGCAAAGTTAGATACATTTGAAAAACGTTTGTTGATTGGGACCTGCCAAGAGGCTTCTGTTAGATCAATGGAACACAGCCAGCCCTGCGGCGGGAGTGTCAATCTGATCTGATTCACAGTCAGCATCCCGAACGACTGATTGTGAATATGGATGTTGAGAAAAGAGAGGTCGCTCACCAGCCTCATCTAAACACTGTCCCGTGTTTGGCACCAGGAACAACCGGGATGTGAACATGGGCTGTGACAGAGGACTGGGGATAATAATCTGCTTTTTGGGCCATCTCTTTGACGGTGGATCCCACCTTCAATAACAACAAGATTGAAGTCTGTGGGGATACATAAAACGGGGTCACCGAGACCACCGTCAGGAGAGGCTTTTGCTGACGACTGTCCTTGTCCATATCCGCCGGGGCCACGCCCGATGACAATCTCGGAAGTTGCCAGTCGCATGACTGGTGTTGTCCGGCAGTACTACTCTTGTTTCCAACTCACCTTGCTTAGGCACTGGGAGTGAGAGAGCCTTGTGGTGTCTCAGTTTATTAAAGAGGATGGTTGTGACTCTAATGTCGGAAAGGGGGTGATGAGACGCCTTGCTACCATCACTATTGGATTAACCCTTAGACTGACCCCTAAACTGACCGCTGACCCCCCTCTGCCCTTGGATCGGCCTTGTCCACTAGACGTCCCACCACTCTCAGGGGCTGTGTAAGTCTTTGATGACTGAAATTACTGGGATTGACCACGAAAGGAACTCTTAGAATTAAATATAGAATTTAACCTACTGCCCACTCTTCAACTTAGAATTAGTGGCAGGTTGTGAGTCCAGAAGTAAATCGACAATGCGCCAGGCATCGCCTGAGGCTAGGTTTTTGGAGAAACATCTGATCAAATCTGTCTTCCACCTATCTCTGCAGGGCGTCTGCTAACTAAGTACCCCCTCAGGTCTTTACGGACCCGTACCGCCTCAAAGAGAGTAGCCGGATGTCGTGGGGAGACTGAATGGAGTTTTGGAGAAGAAGGCGCCTAGTCAGAGAAAGAGCCTTCTGGATATTGACGTCGTTTACTGACTCAGACGTCCTGGCCAGAGAAGCCGTAAGTTGGCGGCTGAGTAAGCATTGGGACGCCAGTCTCCAGGCTTTCTGCCTCATCTTGTAGTCTTTATCGATCTGAACCTGTGTCATAGGACAAAAAGGTTCAGGTAACTGGCATAAAGAAAGTTTAGAGGCCCCCCAAAATAAAACTTATATGGAGGTATCCCTACCGCCATGCCAACCTGCATTTGAAAACCAATGATGGTCTTCTTGCGGAAGCAGATGACTACTTTTGTTTGTTATTGTGCTGGTAAGCAGCTGGGCCTCTTGTCTCCTTGCAACCCTCAGCCCTGACTCTCCCCCTTTGCATCTGAACTAGTGAAGACCCCGCAGGGTCCCTGAAGGTTATCGCATTTAATTCTGGGGTCAAGCCCTGTAACAGCATTAAATCGTTAAACCCATCTAACTTAGTCCAGTCGGAAAAATAAATTTCCGGCGGAAGCGGGAGGCAAGGCAGGAGATAGCATGGACACACAATAGTCAGGATAAAAAGTGTAGGAAAGGCCCTGACGACAACATCAAGTACCTCTCCAGATTGGTGCTTGGCCCTTCATTGCTTAACCTCATTTGCCTCGATAACCCAATGTTTCAGAACAGGGGACTCACCCGTGACTGTGGGTTGTGTGACCTCGGGGCGTAAAGGCTTAACTACAGACCAAGATGCATCCAACCCCTATAAAAGTGGCATAAGGCCCATTTTACTAGGGATGGATTTATTAAGAGGGGGAGGAAGCAAATCCGAGAACAACTGCAGATTGGACGGCAATAGTGCCGTAGCCCCCAAAGTGGAAGGGACAGGAGTGACAGTAGATGGAGGTAAAGTTAAATATATCAACCTGAGGTTGAACAAGTACGTGCCCTAGGGGTCGCACCCCCAGAGCTATTGGTACTGGAACTGATACCTGTCGCTCACCTTTAACCTGTCTCATGAGATCAAATAACTCCTATAATGGATCCCTCGCTACAAAAAACCCACTTGTTTGGTCTGACTGGGACGCGGGCTATGACATTTCTGAGCTCTGCGTTCCCGAATGCCGTGAAGATGGACGTTGGCCAGACGCCATTTCTTCGGCATATACATCTTGGTGGTGTAAAGTAGATCCCGGTGACCGGGTCAGGGGGGTGGGGGCCGGTAAAGCCTTCAACCAAGACTCTTCGACCCGGGCAGCGGAATCTTGTGTTCTTGTTTGTAAGTCGTTGAAAACGTCAAACTCAGAAAGGTCTCGAAAGTTCAGATCCGGTACGTCATACTCGGAAGAGTCTTGAACTGAGACGGGCTGGGTAGAAGAGTTCATGCTCCTGTCGGCTAGAACACATGCTGCTGCCCTTTTTCTTTCCCAGTACCGGCAAGGCCATGGGTGCGGGTTGTGAGGAATGGTAAACCAGTGAATTGGCCTGAGACATGACTAGATGTGTCTCTGAGTGCCTCCCTGCCTGACGAAGACTGTTTTGACCGGTTTATGTGGAGGCTGCGCCACCATCTTCGACGAGGAGGAGGACGTCCTAGACCGATTCTTCTTGGATTTGTCATCACCTGCAGAAAGTGCGGCATCAAGTCAGAGCGAGACCTCTTAGCCGCTTGTTCAACAGAAGGCGACTTGGGTCTATTGTCTAGGTGAGCGAGACCTGTCCTGCTGGCTAGACCACCGAGGTGCGTCCGGCGGATCTGAGGTCCTAGGTCGCTTGGGTTGGCGGAAGGAAGACTCATGAGCAGAAACCCCTCAGGGGCTGAAGTAACTGACGCCCCTTGAAGCAAATCTTTGACTATATGGTCATCCGATAGTCAAGATTTTGCGGGCTACCGTCTACGGTACGTTACATACACTGACTGAATATGAAGTAAAATAGTCTTGCACCGACTATCTGCATGGTTTTAAATAAGCATTACGGAGGGCTGAACACTCGGGGCATGATTGGGAAAGCCAACCACCACGAGATCGGTCTAAACCAGGAACACACTTAACACATCGAGAGTGCCCGATGACCTTTATAATTGTACGACCCAAAGCAGCACAAAAGGAGAAAGTACTCCTATCCATGATAAACTTCCTCCTGCCAGGGAGATAGCCGACCGTCCTAGGTGTCCTACATGCGAACCAGAGGATGAGAAAGATCCAAGAATCAATGTTCATCAGGACACGCTAGGTCGGCAAGCTTAATATATAATAAATATATCTCCACCGTTCAAGAAAAAGAAGAGTTGAATAATACTAGACAATCTTAGTTCCCTTAACGTTAATTACATTCCCCAGAAATGTAAGAGAGTAGTGAGTAGCCTACCATGTGCTACTTATATAATAACTTCTTGCCTAAGTGTAAAACACTGACCCTTATCTCATCTTGTGACGTAAGAACTAATTCCGGCGACAACGCAACTGTAGATTTTAATTCTTAATCCCGGCGGACCAGCGCCTTTCATGCGAGCAATACAGATAACTGAAAGCAACAAGATAGGGATGGGTGAGTTCGTTTCTCGGCTCAGCCATTAAGATCCTGGCGGGCGTGGCTCCCCACGATGCACCACCAGGATAAAACGTCCAAATGTACCAAACAATGAACGTTTGTACCTGTTAAGTTAATTGCGGTGGAGATTAATCGGTGATAAAGGAGAAGGCATAGCCGGACCTCCTAAACACCATTTTAGTTACATGCCGGCTCAGCCAGAATCAAACTATACGCCGTAAACAAAACAGACAACAATCCATGACAATCCTGTACCAGACGGCGAATGTTTTGGATTTTAATATAACTCTTAGAAGTTTCCCGGTGGAAAAACCATGCGAAACAACTAGAGGCACGTTGTTAATAAGTCTCACTTATATACAAATCTCACCGGAAGGGTCAACCCTTCATTATGTGGCATAAACAACATGAAACATACATGGCATGGTTATACTGAATATTAATCAATACATCAATAATAACACCCCTTAACCATATATATAATAACCTACATGAGGCCAACTAGATGGGGGCAGATGGCGATGAATTAGTCACTGTAGCACAAAACTGCGAACCACGGAAGACCTCACCAACCCGTAGAATCACGAAGAGTAGGTTGAAGAGCAGTATAGCTCCGTGCAGAACCCCTCAGCTAAGAGCACTAGCCCAAGAGGCATACTTGTTGAACACCCAAAGAGGACCCAACAACAGGCCCCAGTTCACCCTATAAGAAGCCTCATGACTACACAGTGAACTAATAATGAGCTAGGATAATAAAAAACGTACTTAGGAGCTTCGCCTTAGCACAACGAGGACCCCTTCTATACACGTATACGATAGACCCTGAAAAACAGTATCCAGGGCCCGCATTTAACACTTCACATCCTAAACATGTCGATAAGCTACCTGTCCTCAGCACATAACATGTAAAGATGAGCAAAGATTCAATAGAAACGAGAGGAGGTGACAAACAAGGCAGGACAGGAGCGTCAAGAGACACGTCTGTTCAATGTGGGCCCGGGAAAATTAAAGGCGAGCTAGCGCTTCGATGAGTGAGGCGGAGCATACACTAACAGCAGACGTATGAGAAGCGCAATGCTAAGATCAAAGTTTATTTTTTTATTTTATTATTTTTTACTAGTTTTTTCTAGTAGTGGTACCCACATCATAAGGACGAGTCCGTGAGTGATTTTTTAAGAGCGTTTCGCTCACGATTTTTGGCAATCATATTTTGTTCTCTCCCGAGCGGGAAGTTTGAAAGACAAGCTTGAGTTCAAAGATTGGCCATTACCTACGTTAAGGCGCATCGTCAATGATGAAGGGGCCACTAATAAATTGTACTGTGTTGCCTTGATTGGCTCCCATATGTAGTAAAGCTGTTCTGTGTTCCTTTCAGCATCAAAGAGCAAAACTCAACCCCTTAGACCTAGACTGTGAGCTTGGTGTTATGTTGCATTGTGTTGTCTTGATTGTCCCGTATATAGTATATCTTTTCTACGTTACCTTCAGCATCAAAGAGGAATAACAAACACCCCCCTTGGCCTAGTATATGAGCTTGGTGTTATGTTGAATTGTGTTGCCCTGATTGGTTTTCATATGTTGTAAAGCTGTCCTATGTTACATTCAGCATCATAGAACAACAATGATCCCTCCCCTTTAGACCTAGACACATAGAGGGTCACCCCTCAGACATAGATTGTGAGCTTGGGTTTACGTTGTAGGCTACCGTGTTCCTTGATTGGGTCCCGTATGTAGTAAAGATTCTCTATGTTACTTTCAGCATCAAGGGACCAAGACTGTGAGCTTGTGTTTACGCTGTATTGTGTTGTCTTGATTAGATCCCATATGTGATAAAGCTTCTCTTGTGTTATTAGCAGCATCAAAGAGAACCTCCCCCCCCTCCCCCACCCCTTGATTGTGAGCTTGGGTTTACGTAGTCTTGTGCTGTCTTGAATGGGTTCCGTATATAGTAAAGCTCAGCTATGTTACTTGCTACATCAAAGAACAACAACAACACTCCTCGCTAGACTGTGAGCTTGGGTTTAAGTTGTGTTGAATGGGTCCCGTATATAGTAAAGCTCTTCTATGTTATTTTCAGCATCAAGGAGCAACAACAACCGCCCCCCCCCCCCCCCCCCACCCCCCACCTAACCCCTGGGACTGTGGGTGTGGTGATGGTGATGACGGGTGTATGATGGAGGTGTCACGATGATCACTCACTCACTCGCTACACTGGCCACACAAGTTATGTTATGTTATGGTATGTTATGTTATGGTATGTTGTGGTATACTATGCTATGCTGTGGCATAATACGTTATGTTATGGTATGTTATAGTATGGTATATTATGGCATGTTGTGGTATGTTATGGTACTATATTAAGGTATGTTGTTATATTATGGTATGTTATGTAATGGTATGTTATGTTACGGTATGGCATGCTATGTTATAGTATGTTATGTTGTGCTATGTTATGGTGTGGCATCCTATGTTATGATTTACTGTATTAAGCTATGATATGTTATAGCATGCTATGCTGTGTATTATGTTATGGAGTAATATGTTATGGTATATTATGTTATGGTGTATAACGTTATTAGACACCATGCACAGCATTATAGACCAATAGACACACACACACTTTGATGCAGATTCCAAGTTTCGTGTTAACTGGTGTTGGTGATGTGTTTGTTTATGGTATTTTATCTAATATTCTGGTATGGTAAGAGTGTTAAACAAGAAGGAACACCAAATTCCCCCTATAAACCCTCTCCCGAGTCCTGAGTGTGGTGAAGGCTCAGACAGGACCCTGGTGGTGATGTCACAAGGATCACTCACTCGCTACGCTGACCACACTGGTTATGATATGTTATGGTGAATTATGTTATTATATACCATTTACAGCATCAAAGAACAACATAACACACTTTCCTCAATAGAGATTACAAGTTTCGAGTTAATTTGCGTTGGTGTTGATCTTGTGTTGTGCTATGCTGTCTTGTGTTGGTGTTGTTATTTTTCTATGTAATGTTAAGCTATATTCTGGTATGGTACGAGTGTTGAACAAGAAAGAACAACAAACACCCCCTATAAACCCCCTCCTGAGTGCGGTGAAGGCCCAGACAGAACCCTGATGGGAATGTCACAATGATCACTCACTCGCTACACTGACCACACCAACTTCGTTAGCCAAACACTCAACATACACAGGGTTTTTATTTTATGTTTTAATTTATTCTTTATTTTAATGCTGAGGAGAGAGGGAGAGATTGTGCAGGAACTCCTATTTGTTGTTTTGTAGTGCATGATTCATCCTGGTCGATTGCCTTGGAATTTGAATTGTGTGTAGTGCAATTAAGATGCAACGGAAAGAGAATAAGCCAACACATTGTCCTCAAAGGAGGTTGTGGATAGCCAACACCTTCTTCCGACACAGAATGATACACAGGTACACATGGAAAGTGGTGTGGACGATGAAGGATAAGACAGTGGTGGAACGAAATTCACTGATTGATTATATGTGTGGATGAAAGAATGAAGAAATCTGTGATGGATGCTAGGGTGTATTGGAGGGGGTCTGTCTGATAATTATGTAGTAGTAGCTAAGGTTAGGATACAAACGAAGTGGGTGAGGAGAGCTGGAGGGAGGCGAGAGGAAGGTGGAATGGTGAGGAGGGTGGAGAGGCTACAGGAGGAGGAAATCAGGGAGGAGTACAGGAGAGCAGTAGAAGGACGACTAGGTGGGATCGACCTGGAAGATATGGAGGAAGTGGAGGAGATAAGCAAGGTGTTTAAGGAAGAGATCTGTGCAGCATGTAAGGAGGTGTGCGGAGTGAGGAGAAGAGGGAGGGGGGTGAAAGGTACAGCAAGGTGGACACAAGAGGTAAAAGTAGCTGTGGAAGTCAAGAAGAAAGCGTATAGAGAGTGGTTGGGTAGTAGAGGGAATGAAGATTTGGAGAGGCAGAAACGAGCGAGGTACGTGCAGAGAAAGAGAGTGGTGAAGAGAGTAGTGAAGGAAAGTAAGAGAAGAGTAGATGGGGAATTTGGAAGGAATCTGAGAGTAAAATGTAGGGAGTGTAAGAAACTGTTCTGGAAAGAAGTCAAGAAAGTTAGGGAAGGTAGCAAGGGAAACAGTAAGGGTGTGAAAGATAAGAATGGGAGAATACTAGCCGAGAAGCAAGAGAGTCGAAAAATGGAGGGAGTACTTCAACGAGTTGCTAAATGTAAGGAATGAAGAGCCAGCAAACATAGTTGGATATGGTATGGGAAAGAGCAGAGGAGAAGTAGTGGAGGAGGAGGTGGGGATCAGGAGGTCAGAAGTGTGGGAAGCCATGAAAAGAGTGAAGTTGGGGAAAGCACCAGGAACAGATGGAGTGTGTGGGGAAATGTTGAGGTATGGTGGTGAGATAGTGATCGAATGGGTATGGAAAATGTGCAAACTAGCATGGGAGAAGGGAAATGCACCCGATGACTGGAAGACTGGCATAATAGTCCCCCTATATAAGGGCAAAGGGGAAAGAGGAGTGTGTGGTAACCACCGAGGAATATGTCTTTTAAGCGTAGTAGGGAAGGTGTACAGTAGGGTAGTGATTGAGAGAGTGAGAGTGAGAACAGAGAAATGGATAGGCGACGAGCAGGGAGGTTTTAGGAAGGGAAGAGGATGTGTAGATCAGATTCTTACCCTGAATTGTGTTGTGGAGAAATATCTGGAGAAGCAACAAGAGGTGTATGTTGCCTTTATGGACTTGGAGAAGGCCTATGACAGAGTGGATAGAGAAGGTATGTGGAAAGTACTTAGAATATACGGAGTAGATGGCAAGTTGCTGAAAGCAGTGAAGAGCATGCATTGTATGAGGGTGCAAAGGCAGCAGTACGTGTGGAGAATGAGCAGAGCGAGTTCTTTGACCTGAGTGTTGGGTTGAAACAGGGGTGCGTGATGTCCCCGTGGTTGTTTACTGTATATATGGATGGAGTCATGAAAGAAATACTAGGAAGAGCAGTGGATGTTGGTGTATCGCTGAAAAGGGAGGGAAATGAGTGGAAGCTGCCTATACTGCTGTTTGCGGATGATACAGTTCTGATGAGCGATAATGAATGGGAGTTGCAGGGTCTGGTAAATGAGTTTGGAACAGTGTGCGAAAAACGGAATTTGAAGGTAAATGCGGGGAAGAGCAAGGTTATGGTCTTCGAAAGGGGTGAAGTCACAGAGTGTGAGGTGAAGTTGAACGGTCAGGCTATGGAGATCGTCAGCTCTTTTAAGTATCTGGGCAGTGTGTTGAGTAAAGATGGGACTATGGATGAGGAAGTGTGGGAGAGCGTATAACAGGGGAAGAGGGTTGTAGGAACGTTGAAAGAAGTAACAAGAAATAGGGTGGTCAGTATGGAAGTCAAGAAGTCCTTGCATGACAGTGTGGTAATCCCGACACTAACTTACGGAAGCGAAGCATGGACGTTCGGGAAGAGACTCAGACCAAGAGTGAGAGCGGTGGAAATGAGTTACTTGAGAAGTGCGTGCGGAGTTACATGGAGGGATAGACAGACGAATGAGGAGGTAAGAAGGAGGTGTGGTGTGCAGGTAGATGTGCTGGAAAGTGTAAAAAGGAACAACTTGAGATGGTTCGGCCATATGGAACGTATGGAAAGCGAGAGATTGACTAAGAGGGTGTACGAGAGCGAGGTGGAAGGACAGAGAGGGAGAGGTGCACCGAAGGAGAGGTGGAAGGATGGAGTGAGGAAGTATATGAATGAAGGAGGTGCTGGTTGGGAGGAGGGGCGTCGACTGACTGGGGACAGAGCTGCGTGGGGGCGGTTCGTTCATGGCCACTCCTTCGAGGATCACGGCGTCAGGCAATAGATAGATAGATAGATTGTCCTCAGCCATCCACCATCTCAGAAGCCGCTCCAGCCTCAGCGTTACGGATTGCGACCATAAGAGAGCGCAACACGGGCAACAACAGAGGGCAATAACATGGCGGGAAAGATAACAAACCAAAACATGGCGGCCACCAGCTCAAGACTCTAGAAAAAGCATCAGGGATAAGTCTTAGAAAACACGCTAGATAAGGGAAACCATTTTAATCCACCGAAACAAAAACCTGCCGATTCATCAGAAAACACCCTTTCCCTCACCACGACTGCAACTCACACCCAAAATACGCCAAAGTCCGCCCACACATCCGACCCAGAGAAACAACAAGAAACAGGGTATCTCACCTCTCTCCTCACATAAAAAGCGAAAATACGATCTCCACGCGGACGCCGATACCCAAGACACCTCCACCCTTCAAGGCCCCCATAGACGACCTACACTGCAAACCATTCAAGCCAGTTGCAGTTACAACAAGGCCTCCACAGCGTGCATCCACGAAAAATACTCAGGAGTTGCTCACAGACCAAATCATCATAATCAAGGGAGTCGAATTAACCTACGAGACTTGAAGAAAATGCAAGCCTACTCTACCATTCATATCTCCACCACTAAGCCGCCCACACACGCCCAACCACTTCCGCCCCACGCACGACTAATCGGCCGACCAGAAGTACCAGTTGCAACTAGTGCATCTTGCTCTCCAATAATAAGAAAAGCCACGATGTCTACCGTGCCTGTGATGCCCAGAGATTCCGTGTACAGGACACCTCAGAAAAACAAGACACTACTCACGCTGACCAACCCATCGGCAAGCATTCAGCCTGCTGACTTAGATTCAATTTTGTAATCCTTTCCAAGTAGTCCTAGGGTAGAAAGGACAGTTACAAATGCTGAGGCTTGTTGTAAAAGACAATTTAGGTGTCTAGAGTCACCCAGTTACAACGCTGGAGGCCGAGTAACACTGAATCGACTAGGTTCGAGTACCGGTCGAGCAATTGCTCTATTTAACAATTCAGACGTAACTCAGAAGTTCAGGAGTTCAGTTCTGTAATATCACCTATTGAACTCAGTGTTTTGAGTACGATTCCGCCCCAACACTCTAAGGCCGGAATTGTCTTACAACACAGTACTTGTTGTGAGGACCCCCACAAACTTCCTGAACAGTCTCATTCATGCCCTACTTTGTCCAGTACTAAAGACGAAGTTAAGCCAGTGTGGGATCGTTCGCAAAGTACCCCTACTAATAAGTCTAGCTTGCCTCTTACTCCTGGAAAGACTTTTGTTGATCTTAACCCAGGGACTACTGCCAGACTCTTAAGAGGTTCTACTGGGCGAATGCGGCCAGACTCTTAAGATCCAAGGCCTAAAAAAACTTTTTAAACACCCCAGTGGCACTCAAAACAAAGCAATTTGTGAATAGGCGAGATAATTCCCCTCCATTACTTGCTACCACTCCTACAGATGTGTTCCCCCCTCCTTCCCCTCCTCCCCCCCCCCCTTTTTCCCCCTTTTTCACCCCTCCTCAATTTTCCGGTATTTCCCTATTATTCCCGATATTTATAAAGTATTTTCGTGCGAGGACGGGTGGGAGAGAGGGAGGAGGATGGAGGAGTGTATCTCCGACCCTCTAAGCCAGTCTGAGAGCTCTCCTTGTCTCTCAGTACCATGCCAGACAGAAGAGAGGGAGGGTTTTTCCCTCTCGCTGGTCAAGGTCAGATTATGACCGTGAGGCTAAAATATACAACTTTTACCAGCCGATTGCTGTTACCACTTGTTTTATTGTTTTCCAATGTTCGTATGTTCATATCAAAAGTAAAATAGGTGCATATGGATAACTATTAATTATATATATGGTAATTTGACAATTTTTGTAAGGAATGTACCAAATACCTTTGCATGGCAGGCACTTTCAAATACCATAGCTGCGCAGCTTATGAGTTAAAGTAAGGGAAAAGTTAGACAAAACCCACAGGTACAGCATGAGTGAGTGTCCGAGAGCCAGCCAGAAGACGAAGAGAGAGTGATCGAGTAAAGAAAATATTTAAGTTATTCAGCCCAAAACTTAGCCTGTGAGCTTCAGAGGGACATAAGTGATGCGTGCCCTGTCTCCTTTACCTGTGTCTCAACTCGTTCTACCAGCCCTCATCTAAACTGAGTCCTTTAAGTGCCTCTCTCAGTTTCGTAGTGGTAACAGTGTTTATTGTGAGAGTTTAGACACAGATGTGCCAAGTTCTCGTATTTAATTTAACGTAAACCGCTCCGGAAACGTATTTTCCGTTTCTATATCCCTTTCTAACCATTGTCCCATTTGTTGGGAAACAATACACACCTATCCTACACGGGTAACATATATATACATATTTCTTCGGGTCCGGGCTCCCGCGACTCACAGGAGAAGTGATATACATATATTGTTACTATATTAATTGATACATGCACTTTACACGTCATCCGAGCATCTTCATGCAGATCTGCGTTATACGTTTACTATCACTTGGGATCATATCAAAATAGTGAAATCGAAATGCAGAATTAAAGTGCTTTTCAGTAACTTCATTTAGACTGTGTAATAAGTTTGTGAATATTGTGTTCATTTAATTTTTAACTACTGTAATTTCGTTGCTCGAAGAACTTAGTCTTGTAATCTTTGTTTATTCTCATATCGTTACCTAAAATCAGTACGTCCTTCATTTATCTCGAGCCAGTTATTAAAATTATAATTCATTGTATATACTTGAATCAATTCGTATTGCTATTATAATTTGTCGCATACTGTACTCTGCTAGATTTTAAGGACGATACTATTGTGCTAAGACCGATTGTCTTCATTTAATCTTTTCTAATTATTGTCTAATTTAATAGCCAAAATTGACCGTTACCAACATATTATTTTGTTGCCCATGTTCCCTAGTTGTTAAGAATAAAAACCTGTGTAATCTTTCTTTGTGTTTTATGTCTATTGCCTGTTATTTATGTGGTAATTTGGGGAAATAAGGTCAGTCCTCGCCCAGTCGAGAGCTCCTTAGTTAAAGATAACTGCACATTCCCAGTCCGGGAATAGCAATCAGAATATATGACGTTTCTTAGGAACGTGGCATAACAACAATTGTAAGTGGTCTTGTTGTAGCTGAATTTGTTGTTTATTATTTTGAGGCGTAGCAAACAATCATGAAGAGGGTATGGGTTCCGACACCATTGAAAGGGTAAAGACTGTCTCAATTAGCCCTTGGACTTTCATATATTCTTCCTAATCTAGATAAATAGTATAGATAGAAGCCAGAATATACTGCCAAATATAGGCATAAGGTTAACATCAGTGAAATATACCTCGAAAAACAAAAACAAAATATCCAAAAACTAAAACTCAAAAGAAAAACAATAATAATAATAATAAAATAAAAAAAAACACACACAGACTACTAAAATATGGTGGATACCAGACTCCGCTACTGATTATCGGATACCAGACTCGGCTACTGATTATCGGATACCAGACTCTGCTACTGATTATCAGATACAAGACTCTGCTACTGATTATCGGATACCAGACTCTGCTACTGGTTATCGGATACCAGACTCCGCTACTGATTATCGGATACCAGACTCTGCTACTGATTATCGGATACCAGACTGCTACTGAGTATTGGATACCAGACTCCGCTACTGATTATCGGATACCAGACTCTGCTACTGATTATCGCATACCAGACTCTGCTACTGATTATCGGATACCAGACTCTGCTACTGATTATCGCATACCAGACTCTGCTACTGATTATTGAATACCAGACTCTGCTACTGATTATCGAATACCAGACTCGGCTACTGATTATCGGATACCAGACTCTGCTACTGATTATCAGATACCAGACTCTGCTACTGATTATCAGATACCAGACTCTGCTACTGATTATCGAATACCAGACTCTGCTACTGATTATCGGATACCAGACTCGGCTACTGATTATCGGATACCAGACTCTGCTACTGATTATCAGATACCAGACTCTGCTACTGATTATCGGATACCAGACTCTGCTACTGATTATCGGATATAGCCCACCGTAGCGTGTGTGTGTGTGTGTGTGTGACGGTCTGTATTGATCATCACCCACGCCCTCCCCCGCGGTAATTACTATCGATCGGTCCCAGCATCTTCAAGACGCTCGGGGGTCCTTTCTTTGACAGGAACTTTCGTTAAAGGGGCCCACCTCTCTCTCTCTCTCTCTCTCTCTCTCTCTCTCTCTCTCTCTCTCTCTCTCTCTCTCTCTCTCTCTCTTTTTTGTAAAAAAAAAAAAAAAAAAAAAAAAAAAAAAATGTATGTATGTGTATGTGTATACACTGTACAGTATATATATGTATGTATGTATATATATGTATGTGTATATGTATGTGTATATATATGTATATATATATGTATATGTATGTATGTGTATGTGTGTATGTGTATATATGCATATATGCATATTATAGTTTGTAAGGCCAGACTGCCTAGTAAGGACCTTGAGGTCTGTGTGGTCTGTGTATCTATGTAGCTCTATGTAGCTCTCTCTCTAATTAATTAAGAATGTTAAGGACGAAATAGCAAAACCCCTGACACAACTATTTAACTTATCATTACTACACGGGATTGTACCGAGTGATTGGAAAGATGCGAACATTACGCCAATATACAAGAAGGGTAGCAAGGCCAAAGCGAGTAATTACAGACCAATTAGTCTAACTTCAATTGTAGGAAAAATCATGGAAAAAATCCTTAGAGATAAGATTACCTCGAATCAAACAACCTAATCAAAAATAGTCAACACGGCTTTAGATCAAATAAGTCATGCATAACAAATTTGATTGAATTTTATAACAAACTATTCACATATAACGACATGACGAAATCACTAGATATAATCTTCTTGGACTTTCAAAAAGCTTTCAACAAGGTGCCTCACCGAAAACTATTGGCTAAACTGGAGAGGATTGGTATCAAAGGTGAAATTCATTCTTGGATAAAAAATTGGCTTACAGACAGAAGACAGAGAGTGGTGATAAATGGAGTGGAATCGGAGTGGGAGCCTGTCACTAGTGGAGTTCCACAGGGTTCAGTCCTTGGACCGGTCCTGTTTCTCATTTACATTAACGATATTGATGTAGGGGTAAACAACACCATTACCAAATTCGCCGACGATACAAAAATAGGAAATACAGTCCTGAACGAAGATGATAGAAATGCGTTGCAATCTGATTTAAACAAGATATCAGAGTAGTCGAAAAAATGGCAGATGCCCTTCAATGTCGATAAATGTCAGGTGCTGCAGGTTGGTAGCAGAAATATGAAATACAAATACGAAATGAATGGCAAACAAATAAAAACCGCAACGGTAGTAAAAGACCTAGGGGTACTAATATCTGAAAACCTAAAAACTTCCGACCAATGCATAGCAGCTGCAAATAAGGCAAACATAGCATTGGGCTTTATTAAACGAAAATTTACATATAAACATGAAAACGTAATAGTGCCACTGTTCAAAAGTAAGGTGAGGGCCCACCTTGAATATGGTGTGCAGTTCTGGTCACCTTATCTGATCAAGGACATTGTAAGACTCGAGTCAGTACAGCGTAGAGCGACGAAGATGATACCCTCATTAAGAAATAAACCATATGAAGAAAGACTTAAACGATTGAACCTGTTCTCATTAAAAAAGAGGAGGTTGAGGGGTCAGCTTATTGAGTGCTTTAAGATACTAAAAGGTTTCGACAAAGTCGATGTAAATGCACTATTCACATTAAACAATACTAATCAAACTCGCGGAAATGGAATGAAATTAAAAACCAAAAAGGCAAACCTAGATGTCACAAAGAGTTTCTTCACCTACAGTGTGGCGACAGAGTGGAATAAACTACCAGCGAGAGTGGTGGAGAGCGACACAATAAACTCTTTCAAGGGAAGGCTTGACCTCTATCTGCAGAGGGCTGGGGTGATATGAAAAAAAAAAAAAAAAAAAATGTATGTATGTGTATGTGTGTGCACTGTACAGTATGTATATATATACTGTATATATGTATGTATGTGTGTATGTATGTATGTGTATATGTGTGTGTGTGTGTGTGTGTATGTGTGTATATGTATGTACCGGTGTATATATATATATATATATATATATATATATATATATATATATATATATATATATATATATATATATGTATGCATATATACATAATATAGTTTGTAAGGCCAGACTGCCTAGTAAGGACCTTGAGGTCTGTGTGGTCTGTGTATCTATGTAGCTCTATGTAGCTCTCTCTCTCTGGGTTGTATCCGTTTGGACCCATTCAGCCTACTGTTTTAAGACGTTTATCCCCATCCAGGTGTTCCTTTTTTCCTGGCGAGCGGTAGCGAGCCATCATATTTTGTATAATGTTTTGTCAGCAGGCTAAATCTACAGTATACATCTTTCGATAGAAACATTTCTCCGGCGAAGACGGATTTCTCCATAAAATGTTGGCTCGCTATCGCTCGCCAGGAATAGATCGACACCTGGATGGGGATAAACGTCTTAAAACACAGTAGGCTGAATGGGGCCGAATGGATACAAGCCAGAGAAAAGAGAAAAGGAGAGAACAAAAGCAGGTCACCCCCCTTAACCCTGGGAAGATTGTGTCGCATCTCTACCGTTTCTTCTGGCTGCCATTATAGACGATTGTATACATCTTAGGAAGGATCTGTGGGACTTATAAGGGTAAAGAGTATCACCATGGACCCTCACCATACCCTCGGTAATCTGAAAATATTCGTCAAATTATAGCAAGCTAATTGAAAAGAAATGCGAAAACAGATCTTGTTGGGGTAATGGCACTGGTTCTTCCTATATTGCAGGCTCTCTATCGCTCGCCAGGAAAGAACCGACACCAAATTGACACAAATGGTCTTAAAATTGACAAAGAAATGAGGCGAAAGGTATCAAATTCACCAAACTAATAGAGCGAACGTCTTATAATTTCAAAACAAATGGGGCTAATCATGAGGGAGAAGGGGGTCCAGAATGAAAAACCTCAACTCCAATCTTTTCTAACCCAATTTTTCCTAAAACCCAACATGGAGAGAGAGAGAGAAAGAGTAAGTGAGAGTGAACGTGAGATTGAGAGAGAGAGAGAGTGAGTGAGTGACAACGGAGAAAAACAGAAAAGAAGAAGCGAAAATCAGAAACAAAATAGTAAAGGAGCGAACAGACAAGCTTACGCAACGACCAAGAACTCCCCCTCCAAGACGTGCCCCCCCCCCCCCCCCCCCCCCTTCCCCTCTCTCTCCCTTATTTCCCTATATATACAAATGCCATACAGAAGTCGTAAATGTTCGTCTTGTCCCAGTCGCTCGCTAAGGTTCCATAATTAACGTCACAACTCCCGCAGGTGGACACAATCACTAGGGGCCAGGGGCGGATGTAAATAGGCCCCAGCTTTCTTTATCCTCTTCTTATTCTATTATTTTCTTTTTGAAAATCCGTCAATACATTTTTTATATATTTTTGACTAAACTACAATAATTATAATACTACCACGCACACAGACAGTTCAGTAAAAATTGCCCAATATTTAAAATTGCTGTAGTAGTATGGGGATTTGTAATCACCCCTCCCCTCCTCTCCCCCCCCCCCCACACACACACGCATATATATATATATATATATATATATATATACAGTATATATATATACAGTATATTTATACATAGAGAGAGAGAGAGAGAGATAGATAGATAAAGATATAAAGATGTACAGTACATTGTATATATACTGTATACTGTAATTGACAGACACATAAATATAAAGGTAGGTACCGGTAATTACACAGACATATAATGCGATACATAAATGCAATGATATCATTTGAATATATAGACATTATTGACTTCAGCACTGTTAAAACCTTCAAAAATCGTGTTGACAAATATCTCGCCCCCAATGCCCGACTGACTACGTTTACAGATGAATAACGAGGAATGCCCACATTACCTCTTGTGTTAGAATAGATATAGTAAGATAGTTTTATTTTCTTATGTCCTGTCGAGTACCATGTCAATTTATCCATTCTGCATGGACAATAGTCTGACAATTTCCTGTCCCTTCTAACCAATGTTCTTATGTTTAGATACAAGCAGCTTCGTAAGGGTCAGTATATGTGTTGTTGTTTGCTTTCCTTTGTACTACAAGAACAAACACACAAACCAGCCCGCCAGATAAATCAAGCCAATATAACCAAGAGGAAAGGGAATCAGCCCGCCATTATGTCACCCCGGGCGGTAAATGACACAAGCTGAGGTTGTGTGTGGGTGTGTGTGTGTGTGTTTTTATATTTTGTTTTGTGTTCTGTCTGATTTAACCAACTTCTAACTGTAGCTAATCCGAGGGTGGTCTTTTATGGATCAGGCCTTTTTCGCCCAATTAGTTTGGAGATATTTAAGACGTATTGCCCCATTAGCTTGGCGAGTATATGACTTCTCGTCCCATTCAGATTTCGATGTTTTTTTTTCTTCTGGCGAGCACTACCGAGCCTGCATTTTAATTAAAACCGGCTTTTTGCCGTACCATTTTTCGAACGAAGAAAGTACAATTTTAGCTTGAATGGGGTCGTTGGGGGGGGGGGGGGGGGGAAGCTTTGAAGGGGATCTATGTAAAAAAAAAAAAAGTAAACACATAAATAAATAAGTAAAACAAGAGAGGAAACAAAGTGACTGAGACATCCATTGTGTAACCCCGGGTGGTATAGATAACAGGGAGAGTACCATTGGTTTACCAGACGGCATGTATAGTTAAGGGGAGGTTTTTAGTTTGTTGCCTATAGACCTCCATCAGGCTTAAAAGTACATCCCATTGACCCCCTTTCAAGATAGATTTGCAAATTTTTCTGCAGCAAAAATGTCACGGCCTCACCTATTTAATAATTCACTAGATTTAGGCTTAGTTTCTCATTCATGGAAGCTTGCAAATATAATTCCGATATTTAAAAAAGGTGATAAGTCCATATCATCAAATTACCGTTCCATTAGTCTCACATCAATTATAGGGAACTGCCAGGAAAATTATAAATTACTTAGAAATTTTCAAGTTAATTAAACCCTCTCAACATGGATTCACTCCAGGACGATCCTGCCTAACAAATGTACTCAGTTTTTTCTCCGAGGTATATGAAGCAGTAGATGTCACAAGTCATGTGATATAGTTTACTTAGACTTCAGTACGGCCTTTGATAGAGTTCCACATGAAAGGCTGTTGAGGAAACTACAGCAAAGAAACATTTTTGGACATTTTATGGAATACAGATTGGTCTCCAGTGTTTGGAAGTTCAAACGTTAATGACGCATTAGTTGGCTTCAGAACCATCATCACAAACATCCTAGACGAAATAGCTCCTCTGAAAAATATACGAATTAAAGCAAGATCAGACCCATGGATCAACAATGACATACTACACCATCTGGAACATAGAGACAAACTGTTACAAAGGCTAGTGAAACATAGACAAGATCAAGGTCTGAAATAGGAGTTCAACAGGGCTAGGAATAAACTAAGTAGGAAAATTAAATCAGCGAAATCTAATTATTTCCACAGTAAGGCAGAGGAATATCAGAGTAACCCCAAAACACTATGGATGCACTTCAAATCAACGGGCTACAGCAACAAGGCAAGGGATTTATCTAACACTAATATTGCTCTCAAAATTATTTATCACGATTGCCATGATAGAGGAGAGGGTACAACAGGGAGAGGGTACAACAGGGGAAGAGGGTTGTAGGAACGCTAAAAGCAGTAACAAGAAATAGGGTGGTCAGTATGGAAGTGAAGAAGTCCTTGCATGACAGTGTGGTAATCCCGACACTGACTTACGGAAGCGAAGCATGGACGTTGGTTGAGAGACTCAGACCAAGAGTGAGAGCAGTGGAAATGAATTACTTAAGGAGTGCGTGCGGAGTTACATGGAGGGATAGACAGACTAATGAGGAAGTAAGAAGGAGGTGTGGTGTGGAGGTAGATGTGCTGGAAAGTGTGAAAAGGAACAACTTGAGATGGTTCGGCCATATGGAACGTATGGAAAGCGAGAGAATGACTAAGAGGGTGTACGAGAGCGAGGTGGAGGGACAGAGGGGGAGAGGTAGACCGAATATGAGGTGGAAGGATGGAGTGAGGAACTACATGAACGAAGGCGGTGCTGGTTGGGGGGAGGGGCGTCGACTGACTGGGGACAGAGGTGCATGGGGGCAGTTCGTTCGTGGCCACCCCTTCGGGGATCACGGCGTCAGGCAATAGATAGATAGATAGATAGCCATGATAGACGTAAATTTTCTACCTACTTCAACTCCTTCTTCACCTCAATAACACTTTTGGATTGCAAAATGTTACACCAAAATACACATTTGAGGAGCTCTTTAACCAAAATGTACATAAAAGCACAGGACCAGACAAAATTCCTGCCAAATTTCTACGAGATGGAGCTATTGGTATCGCAGGTCCCCTAACCCACATCATCAACCTGTCAATAAACACCAACACTGTACCTGCTGAACTGAAGGAATTAAGCTATTGTAACCTCTCTATTCAAGAAAGGAAACAAATTAGATGCTAGCAACTACAGACCAGTTAGCATATTATGTATTGTATACAAAATCCTTGAAAGAGGTGTCTACACCCAAATAGAACACTACCTCAAAGAAAATGGTCTATTCTACAAGTTTCAATCTGGTTTCAGAGGCATGTACTCGACAGACTCCTGTCTCATCCACTTAACAGATCACATTCGTAAAGACATTTCTAAAGGAAATAATGGTAATGGTAATGGCATGGTTCTTTTTTACTTGCAAAAAGCGTTTGATGCAGTAGACCATGATATTATCTGTAATAAACTACAAACAATGGGCATTGGGTCAGTGAACTGGTTTAAATCTTATCTTAGTGGTAGAACACAAAGAGTCAAAATTGATGATAATTTATCAGATCCTATGCCAATTAAGTGTGGGGTCCCGCAGGGAAGCATCCTTGGTCCCTTACTCTTTCTCTGTTATGTGAACGACATGGAACTGAGCGTATCGTGTAAAGTATTACTGTATGATGATGACAGTATGCTTCTGGTTTCAGGAAAAGACCCAATAAGTATTGCCGCCTCACTTTCCAAAGAACTAGAATCGTGTAGTGATTGGATAGTGGACAATAGACTATCTCTTCACCTGGGCAAGACAGAAGCCATCTTATGTGGAACAAAACGCAAATTGAAAGACATTAAGGGCTTTTCTGTTAAGGGGAGATCTCCACTTGAGGGATTTTTTTCTTGATCCCTTTCTCCCTCATGTTTAGCCCCATTGTTTTTGATATTATAAAACGTTTGCCCCATTAGTTTAGCGATTTTAAGAACTTTCACCCCATATTAAGACCGTTCGTGCAATTCAGGTGTCGATTTTATCCTGGCGAGCGATAGCGAGCCTGTAATTTAAGAGGAACCGGCCTTTGGCCGGGAAATTTTTGTACCGAAAAATTTACCATTTTATCTTGAAAGGGACTCAAGGGGGTGTAATTTTAAGCTTGATGGAGGTCTAGGGAACAAACAAAATACCTCACCTTAACTGTAATTATATTCCAATAACAACAGTGTCACAAGTGAAATATCTCGGATTAAAACTGGAGTCGACTATGTCAGGTGAAACAATCTTGGAATCGATCCTGAGTAAATGTAGAGCACGTATAAAATACCTGTATAGACAGGTGGGATGCTTGCCCGCGGCGACCAAAAAGACCCTATGCCAAGCGCTTGTTCAATGTCATTTTGACTATTCTGTGTCATCCTGGTACTCTGCATCATCTCAATCAGCAAAGCACAAACTTCAGGTCACTCAAAATAAAATGGTTAGGTTCATGCTGAACCTAGGACCCAGATCGCATGTTGGCCAGGAACAACTTCAGTCACTTGGTATACTCAATGTCTCTGACAGGACCAACCAAACAAATCAGACTCATTAATGCATTCAAAATATTTTATGATAGGGCTCCTGAGTATTTAAAGAGTAATTTTGTTAAAGCAAATGAAAGGAATGGACACAATACACGGAATAGGATGTATAACTTTACGGTTCCGAGAATCCAAGGACAGGGTAAACTAACTTTCTTCTTCACTGCCATCAAAGACTGGAACAACCTACCACAGACAGTCCGTGAAAAGAGAACATTGTATTTCTTCAGACGTAGCTTGAAGGAACAGCTGCGAGAAGGGAGCACCAAGCTTATGTCTACTACTATATAGACATAAGAGATTGGCAAAACAAACTAAAATGATTACTTAAATATTTTGACCAGTCCAACTATAGAATGTAAGGTATCTTAATATAACCCCCTAGAAATACTTTCTCTAAAGTATCTACTAATCATATTCACTTACATTTGTTATTCTCCCCTTTTCCCCAGCTAACTTAATCCCACAAGTACCCCAATGGAAATACGCCTAACGGCCATATTGGGCTATCCTTAATTGGAATTATGCAAAGCTGGTACATGTCATATTTGTAACATATTATGTGGTACCATCATTGTAAAATGGTAACTTAATATCCTAAATATTATTATTATTATTATTATTATTATTAAGATAGAAGGACATGGTAATGGGGGGATGCTACTCAAGTGGATTAGATCATGGCTGATTGGTAGGAAGCAGAGAATTAGTATCAATGGTGTAAAATCGGACTGGGGATTAGTTAAAAGTGGGGTCCCCCAAGGGTCGGTTTTGGGGCCCCTTCTGTTCATTATCTACATAAATGATCTTGACTCAGGCATAAAGGGTAGGATCAGTAAATTTACTGATGATACCAAAATGGGTAGGACAATAGAGTCAGCTAGCAACAGGGAATGACTTCAAAAGGATCTCGATCATTTGCACGAGTGGTCCATAAATTGGCATATGAGTTTCAATGTAGACAAAAGTAAGGTGTTAAGGATTGGAAATCGTAATTTAGAAGCGAAATACAAACTAGACAATGTAGAATTGGATAACTCAGAGTGTGAGAAGGATCTAGGGGTACGCGTTAGTAATGATCTGAAAACGATGTATAAGTGTTAAGAACAGGGCAAATAGAGTTCTAGGATTCATATCTAGGAGTGTTAGCAACAGGACTGCTGATGTTTTCTTAACCCTTATTTAGCGGGCTAGGCGGTTTATTTGTATGTACCGGCCAGCGGGGTGTTTTTAGCCAAAATAGGGCTGTTTACGTGATCATTTTCATGCCTAAATAAGACCCAGAGCGTAAAACAAGTATCTATCCCTGAAAGGGCATAAACAGAGCTTTCGAATGACACCATAACGATCCTTTTATGATGGCTAGTTTTCTTGCAACAACCGCGCAACGCGAGTGCAAAAAGCATGTAATTCAGCACTTTCCCCATACAATTCCGTATATAGCGAGTGAGAGAGGGAGGGAGGAGGCGGGATTCGTGTCAGTAGGTTCGCCGCGGTGGTCTGGAGCAGTCATACGTTCGCTACTCTCCTGCCACCACTTGTCTCTCTCTCTCAGCAACATTACGTGCTGAAATTGCCACACGACCTATGTCGCGCACCGCCACATAGTCCAGATTTATTTAACTCGACTTATGTTGCGCCCCGACACTTAGGGGTTAAAACTATACTTAGCACTAGTAAGACCCAATTTAGACTATGCTGTCCAAGTTTGGTGCCCTTATTACAGAATGGATATCGACCCATTAGAGGCAGTCCAAAGAAGAATGACGAAGATGATACATAATAATTATTAGAAACTTATCGTATGAGGAGAGATTGAAAGCCTTGGGCTTGCACTCACTAGAAAGACTAATATGTAGGGGAGACATGATAGAGGTATTTAAATGGATAAAAGGTATAAATAATGGCGATATAGATGAGGTATTAAAGCTAAAGAACGGCGACAAAACCCGCTCAAATGGTTTCAAGTTAGATAAGTTTAGATTTAGGAAAGATTTAGGAAAGCACTGGTATGGGAATAGAGTTGTTAACATGTAGAATGGACTGCCCAGAGCAGTGATTAGCTCAGGAACAGTTGAAAGCTTTAAGCGTAAGTTGGATTCCCATATGGACGGTTCCTCTTAAATAACAGGCTCGCTATCGCTCGCCAGGAAAAAAATAGACACCTAAATGGTACGAAAGGTCTTAAAATTGACAGAAATGGGGCGAAAGTTCCTAAAATCGCCAAACTAATGGGGCAAACATTTAAATATCTCAAATGCAATGGGGCTAAACATGAGGAAGAAATTTAAGGGGTCAAGAAAAAACTCCCTCAAGTGGAAATCTCTCTTTAATCCCTTCAGCACGATGACGTCTTGGTTTACCTTGGATTCTGGCTGGCGCTAAACGATTTTAGGCAGTTTAAAAAAGACCTGTGTTATTCAGAGACTTTATTGATATCGTATTTTATGCAGCTTCAAGAGGACCTTTGTTATTCAGAGTTTATTGAGATCGTATTTTATGCAGCTTAAAAAAGACCTGTGGTATTCAGAGAGTTTATTGAGATCGTATTTTATGCAGCTTAAAAAAGACCTGTGTTATTCAGAGGCTTTATTGATATCGTATTTTATGCAGTTTAAAAAAGATCTGTGTTATTCAGAGGGATTATTGAGATCGTATTTTATGCAGCTTAACCCTTCCTACCCGGGCTGCCTTAGGTAAGGACAGCACGGCTGAAGGGCCGCTACCCGGTATGCCTTACCTAAGGCATTTGCTTGAAAGCGTGCTTTAAATTTCGCGCGGGCAAATTTTACTTTGCAGGGGCGACCGTAGCGCCACCAAGCCTCAACTACCACGCTTATCAGTTCCTACGTTGCCGCCATTGCGAGCTACAGCAAAAAAATGAATTCCGACGCGTCCGATACTGTGCAATCTCCCGCGCGTCCCAGTGCTACCCCGCTTGCAACATCTACGCTTCTGCCAACCGAGAAGAAAAAGAAACTAAGTAAAGTGAAACGTTTGCTAAGTGATAGTGCAATACAACGTGAACTTTTCAACCAGGATTTGAGCAGTGGAGAAAGCTCTGTGGACAAAAACCTCTATATTCAGAGTAGAAGTGGGAGCGAAATTGACGATTTTGTGGGATTTGGTGCTGATGACAATGTTGATTTATTTGAGGGGGGTGATAGTAGTGATGATCCTGATGTGGAAGTGGTGGAGGAAGGTGCTATTGAAGTACCAAGTGTGCTAGAGCCAACCCCTTCGCCTAGTTTCGTAGGTCAGGGTAGGCCTAGGCCTAGCCCTAGCCCTAGCCCTACGCCAGAACCTTCCCCTTTGCCTGCCCGTACGCCCTTAAAAGTGGGCAAATACTTCTATAAACAGTCTTTAGTGAAAAGTGCAGCCATGAAAGCACGCAGGGAGGCAGAAAAAGTGAGGGAAGGCATAGATAGTGAGAGTGACGCCGACCCAGGCCTAGCAACCACCCGCATTCCTTTGTCCCGACGCCTTGACCCGGGACGCCGGGAGGGCCACCCACAGCCCTCGGCTTCATCTGTCCCTCAGGATGACCAAAGGGCCTCTACAAGTGCGCCATTGGCCTCCCACAGTGTGTCACCACAGGCCCCGCATCGTAGGTCCTTATTTCCTGTGGAAAAGTCCACGGCTAGCCGCAACTCCCGAGGCCGAGGCTCCCGTTGCTCATCCTCCCGCAGCCCCACGCCGCCGACGCCCGGTCTATTCTTCACCAGAGTTGTCTCCTGAAGAGGATGCTGACGACCCCAACATTGCCCCAGATGACCTGACGTCGCCTGAGGAAGAGGAAGAGGAAGAGGAAGAGGAAGAGGGAGTCCCGACAAGAAGAGTCAAAGGACCTCGAGGTCGTGGACGTGGTCAACCTGCCGACGCCGCTGCCCCTGGGCGTGGGCCTGGGCGTGGGCGTGCAGGGCGTCCGCCTGGGCATCCGCGTGGCCAAGGGCGTGTGCCAGGGCGTCCAGGGCGTGTGCCTGCTGCAGCTCCACGTCCTCGTCCTCGAGCTGCTGAAATGTTTGTGTGGTCAGATGGGGCGGATTTTGTGCCAGATTTTCCTGCCTTTGACGAGGTACAACAGGGTTCTGGGGTGTCACCAGCATATCCCTGTGGCCCAAATGCCACCCCCAGTGAACTTTTCTGTGGCTTCTACGACAATGAAGTCATGGAATACCTTGTCAAAGAGACAAATAACCACCAGGCTATCTGTTCAAACTTTCTTGGCAGGAAGACCAGTGCCAAGATGGTGGCATGGAGAGCTCTCACTGTGGCAGAATTATATGTGTTCTTGGCACTCACAATGCTGATGACACACATAAAGAAGCACATTCTGGACGACTACTGGATAACTGGCGACCTCACAACGACTCCAGCATTTGGCAAATTCATATCAAAGGATAGGTACTTCGACATCCTCTCATATTTCCACCTGACAAATAACATGCATGTCCACGAGCCCGACACACTCTGGAAGATCAGGCAACTGTATGACATGATACGTCATCGGTTTTCCACCTACCTGATTCCATTTCAGAAGCTGTGCATCGACGAGTCTCTGGTCCTGTTCCGTGGTAGGCTGCACTTCCGACAGTATATCCCGTCAAAGAGACACCGCTTCGGCATCAAGCTCTTCGTCCTCTGCGACTGCAAGACGGGATATGTGCTTGACTTTATAGTCTACAGCGGCAAGGGTGGTGAGGTGGAGATTGACCCCCTCATTGGTTTTGGCGGCGCTGTGGTAAAGAGGATGATGGAGAGGTACTTCCATGACAACCACGTCCTCTATACCGACAATTATTACACGTCGCCTATCCTCGCCAAGTACCTCCATGACCGCAAGACCGAAACTGTCGGCACAGTGGAGGGGAAGAGGAAGGGCATGCCTGCCTACCCAACCAAAACTAAGAAGACGGACATCTTCCATAAGAAGAGTGGCCCCATCCTCTCCATCCACTGGCATGACCAGCGCAAAGTCAACCTCCTCACCACATGCCACAAAGCAGAGATGGTCCCCACAGGGAAGGTGGACCGAAAAACGAAGAACCCTATCACAAAACCAGCTGCTGTTCTGGCCTATAACCTGAACATGCGCCTTGTCGACAAGTCCGACATGCAGATGGGCTTCATAGACTGCCTGCGAACATCTTGCAGGTGGTACAAAAAGTTTGTCCTGCATACAGTAGATATGTCTGTCCTCAACGCGTACAACATCTACCGTTTGAGGAGTCCAGTCATCAAGTACAAGAGCCTGCGGACCTTCCAAAAGCAGCTGATACATGAGCTCCTGGTAAAACATGCGGGTACACCAGGGAGGCCACTACAAGGACCAGGCATGATGGACAGAATAGGGTGTGCCGAGTTCTTGAGAAAGCACCAGCTCGTCGCCCTTCCTTTCCAGGGTCCTAACAGCCGAATAAGGATGCAGAAGAGGTGCTATGTGTGCACCCGCACAACTCGACGACCAAGCAAACCCACAAAAATCACTTGGCAATGCCTCGAGTGTCAGGTGGGACTGTGTGCTGGCACCTGCTTCAATGATTTCCACACTCTGGCAAACTATTGAAGTGTAAGTTACAGTGATAGTGACACTCAATAATAATAATAATAATATAACTAATATAAGTGAAAGAGACACATAAGTAATTATAAGTGCCTTCAGAACAATTTGAACAAGTGAAAGTGACACTAAAATATATATTCCTAACAATAAAGATAGAACTAAGTCTAAGTGCAAGAGACACACATAAGTAATAATAAGTGCCTTCAGAACAATATGAACAAGTGAAAGTGACACTAAAGTATATATTCCTAACAATAAAGAAGTGAAAATGACACTATCAATTACCATAGTCCTGTATAAATAATCATAACTACTATAATAATAACAATAAAACTAAGTATAAGTGACAGAGACACAAATTACTTCAGAAAAATATATTTATTGAGTGAAAATATCATAATAACAATAATATATGGCATAATAAACAATAAAACACTAAAAAATCGCTTCCCGCCATAATTCAAGGTAGAGCGACGAGTCAAAACGTTCGTCGTAGCCTGGGCCGCGGTTGAGCGTTCGGACGCGGCGAGGTAAATACGCGGCAAAAGTTACCTCCACTTCCATCACCATAACTCCGGAACTACTTGAGCTAGAAAGCTCTACTTAACGCCATTCTACGCGGCAAGGTAAGGCGCCCATTTTGACATATGTTTGATTAATGTACAGTAGGTAGTATATTAAGCGAGGTTAGCCTTAGTTTACTTTTGTTGTGTTTTTAGCCAGATCGCCCGGATACAGCCTCCGTCCTTAAGAGAGGCAGCCCGGGGAGGAAGGGTTAAACAAGACCTGTGGTATTCAGAGTTTATTGAGATCGTATTTTATGCAGCTTAAGAAAGACCTGTGGTATTCAGAGTTTATTGAGATCGTATTTCATGCAGCTTAATTAAGGGGACAGTGATTATTTTGGGGGGGTCTATTTATTTATATATTCAATTATTTTATAGTTTCTTCCTTAGACCTCCATCAAACTTTAAAAAAAAAAAATCCATTATTTCCCCCTTCGAGATTAATTTGTAAATTTTTCGGTAGAAAAAAGTCACGGCCAAAGGCCGCTTCCTCCACAATTACAGGCTAGTTGTCGCTCGCCAGGAAAAAAAGCCAACACCTAAAGGGCACGAAAGGTCTTCAAATTGATAAAGAAATAGGGCGAAAGGTTTTAAAATCGACAAACTAATGGGGCAAACGTCTTAAAATCTCAAAACTAATGGGGATAAGCATGAGGAAGGGGACCAGAAAAACGGCCCATCTCCCCTTAAAGGGAACCTGTGGTATTCAGAAAGTGTATTGAGATAGTTATTTTATGCAGCTTAAAGAGGACCTGTGGTATTCAGAGAGTTTATTGAGATCGCAATTAACCCCTTTGAGCCCTAGAGGTAGATTACAAAACTGAAAATATAATCGTCAAATGGTAACCTGATTATGATGAAGTTGACGTTTTTAGGCAACTTAACCCTTAAAGAGCAGCGCTCGACTTAAGTCGTGCACCAATTTGCAGCAAGTTAGGATTATTAAGGCTTTTAAAGGGTTAAAATCGAGTGCAAATGGACGGGAGCGCAGCAGGCCACACGTCCGACACCCAGGGCTTACCGCCACCCACTGACTCACGCTCCCTCTGTTCTCGAGAGGACGTCAGTGTTACCATTAGTGAGCGTAGTGGGAACAAATATGACGCTATACGCTAAACTCCCATGTTGGTGGCACCACTGCATGAGAACCACGAGTGCTACGTAGCTCGTTCTGGTCTCATTTTGAAGCTTTTAGCGCCTAGGTTTTTGCTGAATACATTTCTTTTCATGCAGATACTTGATTGATCATTCAGGAGGGCCTGAATATGCCCAAAATAGCCCAAAACACCCCGCTAGACAAGGGTTAAAGAGGACTTATGGTATTTAGAGAGTTTATTGAGATCACATTTACCCCTTTGAGCCCTAGAGGTACATTAGCAGCTGAAGAGAAAATCGTCTAATGGTTACCAGAATAAGAGGAAATTGACGTCATCGTGCGGAAAGGGTTAAAGGCGGAGGAGTCACATTCAGTATTTTTGTCCGGCAACTGTTAACCTTCTCACGACCATATGATGCAGAGGTTGCCAGATTAGCAATACTAAATAGAGTTCTCTCACTCTTATAATTACCTCTCCAAAATTAGGTTTCTGCCCACAGCTAACTCAAAGACAACTGCAGAGGTTGAAGTAACTAAACTAAAGGTTTCTAAATACCCCTGATGGTAACAAAGGCTTTAAAGTATCCCCAATAGGCTCAAATAGCGTCATATGCGTGAAAGGGTTAAGGCGAGATTGCATTTATGTTTCTATTATTCTTTGTTCAGTGTCCTCCCTAAACCTCCATCAAGATTAATAAACTACCACCAAGAACCCCCTTTGAGATAAATGTGTACATTTTTTGGTGAAAAAATGTCTCGGCCGAAGGACGGTCCCTCCTAAATTACAGGCTCGCTATTGCTCGCCATGAAAAACTCAACAACTAAATGGCACAAATAATCATAAAATCGCCAAATTAATAGGGCGAACACCATAAAATCTCCAATTCACAGTGCAGTACATTATATACTGTATATATATATATATATATATATATATATATATAAATAATGTCCTTAACCCCGCCGTCAGTAGATAATTAACTCCCCAGTCCCAGCAACGGCGAATTGCCGTCAGTAATGTACTTTCCTTATAACTGCCTGTACAAGGCTGTACCAGCGAATCGCCGTCAGTAATGTACGTTCCTTGTAACTGCCTGTATATGGCTGTACCAGCGAATCACCGTCAGTAATGTACTTTCCTTGTAACTGCCTGTACAAGGCTGTACCAGGTACCACGACTGTTTGAGTACTGCTCTCGTTATGGCAACACTTCTCAGCTTATATAAGACCCGCTGTCGCTGAACCGTGGGAGACCAGTGTTGCTTCATCTCTTGAAGGGGAAGGGTGTTCTATCTTGCCATTTTGGCCCACAGTGCTTGGGACTGCAGGGGACTTTTATTACTGTATCCTACGGTAGAGTAGGGGTTAAGGGGAGATTTTCACTCAAGGTTTTTTTTCCGGACCCACTTCTCCCTCAGGTTTAGCCCCATTAGTTTTGAGATTCTACGAGACGTTCGCTCCATTAGTTTCGCAATTTTAAGAACTTTCACCCCATTTGTCAAGTTTAAGATCTTCCGTGCCATTTATTTTTATTTTTTTTTCCCAACTTTGTCCCTCTCGGGCATAGGCTGAGAGACTGGACATTCACAGCTGAACAATGAGCAGTGAAGCCCGTGAGGTCTTGTTCCAGTCTAGGGAGTGAGACATGTGAAGCACGTAGAGTACAACGAGCACCTGTCATCGTGCCTTCACATGAGGCAAGGTGCTCACTCATAGCCCGAAGTGACCCCATCTCTGAAGACACCTCGTTCCCGTGCTTCACTGTCTCACCCCCTACACTCGGACTCTCACTCTTACACACACACACAACGCCACCTGTTGAGCAGATAACTCACCAGGTCTAGGTGTCGATTCGCTCGCCTGTATTTTAGGTGGAACCGGTCTTCGGCCGGGTAATTTTTCTACCGAAAAATTTACACATTTGACTCATAGGGGTCTGTCTTAACACCTTACAAGCGGCCTATGCGGTTTATTTATGTGTACCGCCCAGCGGGGTGTTTTTAGCCAAAATAGGGCTGTTTACGTGATCATTTTCATGCCTAAATAAGACCCAGAACGTAAAACAAGTATCTATCCCTGAAAGGGCATACACAGAGCTTTCGAATGACACCAAAACGATCCTTCTATGATGGATAGTTTTCTTGCAATAACCGTGCAACGCGAGTGCAAAAAGCAGGTAATTCGGTACTTTCGGTACATAATTGAGTATGTAGCGAGTGAGAGAGGGAGGAGGGAGCTGAGATTTGTGTCAGTAGGTTCGCCGCGGTGGTCTGGAGCAGTCATACGCTCGCTAGTCTCCTGCCACCACTTGTCTCTCTCTCTCAGCCACATTACGTGCTGAAATTGCCACTCGAGTTATGTCGAGCGCCGCCACATAGTCCAGCTTTATTTAACTCGACTTAAGTGGTGAGCCGCTTTTTAAGGGTTAAGGGTGATTTTTAAGCTTGATGGAGGTCTAGGAAGCAAACTAAAAACCTCCCCATAACTTCTTGTAACTCAAAACCTAAAACCTAAATTTGATTCTCTTCTACTTTGTTTTCGAATTGCTCTCCTAACAACAGAAATTTCAAATGGCTTTTGGTAATCTATAAATGTCATACACATGGCCTTTGTTATTTTTTAACTCATCTGTTTTCTCAATTACTTGATTAACAACTTGCTATATTGTAGTATACTCTAACTGCTGAAAGGCAGCCAAATCTGAATCATTGCAATGTAGTGGAAAACCACGTTAAACCATTACATGTATGCATATGGTCTGTTACAAGTTACAACTCTACACAGTTAGTCTTTTAGTCCAAATGGCAGTAGACCAGAGCTCATTTGGATTACTGTTTTTTTATAATGAAGCAGGAAGAAAGTAAGACACCCAGAATAAAACCGCAGACCACCACACGAATAGCAGCCATCACTGCAACAACAGAGGTGCACAAGAGCCCATTCCCCCAACCATGTGAGCCCTTCTTGCCCGCACCAGGCCACGCCTCGTAGCTGTCACCACAAGAGCGGCTACCTCCAGGTCCCAAACAGCAAGCCAACACCACTAGGCCCTTCTTACAGGGAACAGCACCGCCGGAGACATAGTCGCCGACATCACCGCCGGTGATCTACCCCAGCCAAGACTTCCTTTACCCTTGTTTGGGGCTTGGCAATTGATTGTATATCAGGCCGATAAAGGGAATTGGTTCAGAGCTGTTCCCGGGAAGCACCTCATATTTCCTCTGACTCAACAACAGATTTAGACTTAGTTCTAGGCTGGGCTACGGATTGTGTACTAGGCCAATCCAGTGAGAATATTACTCAGTTTGTAGCGGGGACACTGTTTGGCACTGCGAAGAAAGTACTTTGGCCGCCTGGTCCTCCAAAGATAACCAACCCATCTTAGAAAGCCAACAACACAAAAGCGGATCCAGAATTATTATACAGTAATCTATGTTCTGTCTACATGAGTGTATAAATTGCCTTGTCCCTGTAAGCTATTATTATTAATATTTTTTGTTCTTCTATACTGTATTCCAACTTACTCCCTCTCGGGCATATGCTGAGAGCCTATATGTTCAACCGTTCAACACGGTGATGCCCGTGAGGTCTTGTTCCAGTCTTGGAAGTGAGACATGTGAAGCACTTAGAGCTTGGTTGCCCACTCATGGCTCGAAGCAGCCCCATCTCTGGAGCTGCTTCGCCATCGTGCTTCACTGTCTCACCCCCAAGACTCGGACCCTCACTCTCAGAACGCAACCTATTGAGCAATTAACTCACAAGGCATTGCCCCCCTGAATATTCATACAGTGCTATTTAATCAGGGAACAATGCGGGTTATTTTGTTTGGCATTTCGGTGGGCTTTGTGGTAATGCACTGATACTAGGTACAGCACAAATTCCATCCCAAAAATATCTTCCCATTGATACATCGGGATTCGAACTCAGGTCCATTGGAATACCAGTCCAGTGGCAAGACCACTCCACCACAACTCCCCTAATTATACAAACATACATACAATGGTTTAACATCGTTTTCCATTACATACATTGTAACGGCTCAGACATGGTTGCCCTTCCGCACTTGGATTATAATACAATAAAGTCCCGTCGCAACACCGCCCCACCATGTCATCACTTTGGCTGATGTTGGCATAGTGCTAACCGAGCCGTAGCAAAACTCAACTAAGTCCAACTGCAACACCTGCACCTGCAGTATCTGCAAACCACACCAGCCTCAACAGGGCTACAAGTCCAAGCTGGACTATACAGTAGGTCCATGCGGCCGTGTTAACTCTGAGGCGCGTGGCACAGCGCACAGGATAAAATTTATAAAAAGGGCTCCGTTACAGCCTAGAGAATAGATTAGAGTATATGCATCTGGAAGATCATTAAAGTTGGTTCAATATTTGTAAACAAATTTCGTGAAAATCGGTTCATAACTTTAAGAGCCGCCTACGCTGGCAGAGGTATGCGCTCTATTGATTGCCTCCAATATATAATCACTTCTTACTTGGAGCATATCCTATCTGCTCACCAAATGATCATCGGTTCATCACTTTTGAGATATCTTTTATACAGACAATCAGACAAACAGAGGCAAAACATAACCTCTGTCCAGCTTTGTTGGCAGAGGTAACAATGAGGGGCACTCTGGAAAGTGCGTACCTCTGCCGAAACTGGCGGAGGTATACGCTCTACCAATTCCCTCCTAAATTGAATTACTTCTCCCTTGGTGCATATCCTATCTGCCCACCACATTTCGTGGTTATGGGTTCATAACTTTTTGAGATATAATTTTTACAGACAATCAGTAAAACAGACGCAAAAGCATAACCTCCGTCCAACTTCATTGGCGGAGGTAATTTGAGGGGCACTCTGGAAAGCGCGTAGCTCTGCCTACGCTGGCAGAAGTATGCACTCTACCAATTGCCTCCTAATTTGATTTTTTTTTCTATGTGAGTGAGGGAGACAAAAGGCAGACCTGCCTGTGATGAGTGCCTCCCCCAGAGTTGAAAGAGTGACAGGGCCAAAATCAAAGGACCTTCGATCCAAAATACCTGGACACACGGATCTTGAAGCAATTTCAGTTTCTGGGAAAGAGTTCCAGAGCTCAGCTGTTCAATAGAAGAAAGTTTAAGAATAACGTTTCACTCTTGACTTGGAGAGTTGCACAGTTGGGATTCTGTTGCATGACGGGTGCTACGTGCTCTACGAAGAGGGGGTGGTATACACTGAGAGAGCTCAGAGGAACAATGATTATTGTAATAGCAATTAGAATAATGAGAGAGATGCAACATTGTGGCAAAGAGAGAGAGACTGCAGAGAATTGGTGAGTGGATGTGAGTTAATGAGATGGAAGGCTTTCTTTTCTACTTTGTCATGCGAGAGGATCTTCCCTACACTTGTGAACAATACTCAATTCATGGACGCACTGTGCCCCTGTACAGAGCAAGAAGCTGCGCAGGGGTAAAGAACCCCGGGAGGCAGTTGAGCACACCCAGCTTCTGGGAAGCTGTTTTAGCTAGAGCGGTAATATGATCTTTCCAAGAGAGATCAGAAGAAAAAAAAACACCGAGAATATTAACAGAAGATGAAGGGTTAATTTGTATGTTGTTGAAGAGTAAGTCATGGTTGTCTGGAAGGGGGCGACGAGTAGACAGATGGAGAAATTGAGTTTTAGAAGCATTGGAAGTAACAAGGTTTTCTCTTCCCCAATTAGAGATAGTAGAGAGATCAGAAGATAGGTGTTATATGGCCTCCTTTCGTGAGTTTTGGAGTTCCTGCTGTAAATGATGGGGAAGGCTAGTTGAAAAGTGTAATGTAAAGTCGTCAGCATATGAGTGAATGGGGCTGGAGGTACAGTTGAGAAGGTCGTTAATGAATAATAGGAAGAGAATTGGAGATAGGACAGAACCCTGAGGAACACCGGAGTTGATTGGTTGAGGAAGTGAACGGTGGCCGTCCACAACTACAGCTATGGAACGGCCGGAATGGAAATTAGAGACAAAGGCAAATAGCATCTTCAGGTTACTAAATAAGCTATTTGTAAAATATTGTCAGTAAAGTGGTCCTTCTCAAACAGTGTCTCTCTCTTTCTCTCTCTACCCATCTAGTGTATATCCATCTAACCATCCACATCTCTCCCTCCACCCAATACATACACATACATAAAACAGTACAGCAAAGTCTTGCCACAACACAACCCATCATGTCACCACAGTGGTCGAAGTTGATATAGCACTAACAGTGTCACAAAATTATTATAATGAGAGCAAAAACTTTCAGATAAGACTCATGATGATGAAGATAATGAAGATTTTATTCTAGCCTTCTGAGCCAATGGCCACTTATAAGGCTAGGAGTCCAAGGATGGGAAGCGGAGATGCAAGGGTAGCTCAGTTATAATTCATGGAACACATGTATGGCTTGAAGATAGGACCAGAGTGGTGCAAAGGTAAAGGTAGGGGAGTCACATAGCAATTCGGGAAGGGAACGGTTCTGGAGATAGAGCAAACCTTCATATCTAAAGTTACGGCAGGTGCACAATATATGGGGTATTTTAAGAACTGTTTGACACTGCTGGCAATAGGGAGGTGGAGTTCTAGTTAGAGACATTAGGTAACCATGTGTTAACCTAGTATGGCCAAGACGAAGCCTGGTAAGCACAACCTGGTCAGTACGAGCAGTGGAGGGAGGAGTCGTCCAGGGAAATACTTTGTCTTTGAAAGAATGGAGATGTATAATGGTAGGGAGATCTTCCACTCCTCACACCACGCATCACGGACTGTAGACTAAGTACCGGAAAGACGTCAGGTAGACGCATGAGATAGTCGCTAGGAGTGCCCCGCCTCGCTCTCTTGGCCAGTGTCCACTCTTTCGTTGTTGTTGTTGTTGTTGTTGTTGTTGTTGTTGTTCCCTAAGCTGCCTGGCCGAACAGCCCCGAGTCCCTGAGAAAGGCCATGGCCATGATCGGGCTTTCCCACAGAGCTCTCATTGAGTGTAGATTGTGTTGTTGGCGTAAGTGGTTGTGTGAAATGCAGTCTTCTATGATGTGTTTAATGGTATGGGGTGCTGTGTTACATCCCGGGCAGGTGTCGACAACGGAGTCATCCAGTCTCTTCTGATAGCTCAGGAGAGCTGGATGGTGTCCGCATCTCAGCCTGGCCAGGTGGACTCTGTCCTCGCGAGGAAGGGAGGATTCGGAAGGATGGATTTCGGGAGGTCGTGCATGCAGCTGCGTGTTGTCTGTGAGTGAGTGGATGGATCGGTGAGAGATATGAGTATGGATGTGCTTCTGGAAGTTGGTTCGGGGTGGGCAGGGAGGGAGAGAGGACAATAATTGTGTGTGATACCGTGTGCTGGGTGTTGTTTTGATATTTCTTGGTGTCTGTGGGTGTGTTGCCATGTAGTTTAGTGGGTGGTCTTGGTTCGTGGAGGCTGCTGCCAGGAATTGAGTGCCTCTCATGTCCAGATGGTCTTTGACTTTGAGGATTTTGGTTTCTTGATGTAGGTGATCTGTGGGTGCAGTAGCTGTGCAGCCTGTAATGATCTTCAGGGCTTTGTTTTGAATAGTCTGTAAGGTCTTATGATGTGTTTCAGCTAGGTTAGAAGCCCAGGCTGGGCTTGCGTATTCCATCACTGATCTTATGTATTGTTTATATACTGTGGTGGTAGTTTCTTTGTTGTGTCCAAATTTTGTGTGAGCAAGTCACCTGAGGGCGTTAAGTCTGGGTGTCAGTTTCTTTTTAATGTTTGTGGTGTGCTGTTTGAATGTCATATGAGTATCATATGTTACTCCTAGGATTTTGGGTGTGTGTGTATGTGTTAGGGGTGTGTTGTTTATGGTGAGTTGAGGGATGTATTCGTGTTCTCCTGTCCAACTTGTGAGCAGGGTTGCGGTGGATTTGGCTGGGGCTAGATTAAGTCTGTTTGTAGTGCACCAGCCATGTAGTGTGTTGAGATAGGGTTGAAGGAGATCTGTTGCTCTTTTTGGGTCATGGTGTGTGCATGTGAGTGTTATGTCATCTGCATAGGAGGCTAAGTTTATTTGGGGCGTATTGGGTGTAGTTGTATCGTGCATGTACAGATTGAAGAGTGCGGGCGATAGGACGGATCCTTGTGGGACTCCGTTTGGAAAGTTTCTGATTTTAGATGACTGACCGGCAAAAGATACGTGTGCACATCTGCCTGCTAGGAAGTTGGCCAGCCACCGTTTTGTGTTGTTGTGCATGTTTGTGTTGTAGATTTTGTTTGTTAGGTTGTGGCGGGGGATGGCATCGAAGGCTTTACTAATGTCGAGTGTGGCTAATAGTGATCTGTGTGGTGGTCTAGCTGAATTTATGCCGTCGAAAGCTCTTTGTGTAAAGTCTGTGAGAAGAGTGTTTGTGGAGTGCAGTGGCCTAAAGCCATGTTGTGTTGGAGCTAGGGGTAGGTCAGGTGTAATTAGTTGTAATACTAGGCGTTCCATGACTTTGGAGGGGGAGCAAAGGAGTGTGATGGGGCGGTGCGAGGAGGGTAGCGTGGGGTCTTTGTTGGGTTTGGGGAATGAGATGATGATACCATGCTTCCAAATGTCTGGTATTGTGTTGTGTGAATAGCTGTAGTTTGATATGTTAGTGAGTGATTGTATGCCTTGTGGTCCCAGGTGTCTGAGGTGTATGTTGCTTATGTTGTCTAGGCCACAGGCGGGTGAGTGCTTGAGATTGTTGATGATATGCTTTGTCTGGTGATTGGTGAAGGGTGTATAGTCAGGGTCTGTGGGGAATTGTCTCTTACGTCGGATGACACGTCGGTCGTCTTTGTGAGGTTTTAGGTGGCTGACATGTGAAAAGTGATTGATGAGAGTGTTTGCTTGTTGTTTACATGAAGGAGTAGAGTCTGTTGTTGTGATTGCAGCATGTGATTGTGTTGTGTTGCTGTTGGAAAGTGTGATGCTGTTTAGTGTTTTGTATAGTTTTTTTGGGGTTTGTTTTGTGATCAAGTGTTTGTAGGAAGTTATTCCAATTTAGTTTTTGTTGTTCTTGTATTTTGTTGTTAGTTTGGGTGTTGAGTGCTTGAATTTGTTGTGTGATGTCTTGTGTGTGGGATGCTGGGGAGTGTTTCAGTATGTCGCGTTGTCTGATGAGGTTTTGAATTTCTGGTGTGAAGTTGGGGTTGTGTCTTTTTCTGCTACCTCTTGGAATGTGTTTCTTGTCAGCGTTTTGGATAGTTTTATTGAGTATGTGTACAGCATTGTTGATGTTAGTGATGGGTGTACTGTTTAGAGTTGTGAAGTGTTGTTCTGTCTCATTTGTGAATGCTTCCCAGTTAGCTCTTTTATAATTGGTGTATGTGTGTTTGTGGCTAGCTGGGGTGAGTCTGGTTTTGGTGGTGATAATGATCGGGAGGTGGTCAGAGCCTAAGGTTCTGACCACCCTCCAGGATGTTGTGGGGGCGAGTTCTGGGGAGCAAAAGGTGATGTCTGGAGATGATGGGTTATAGAGGGCTTGGTGAGGAATATGGGTATGTTGATGGATGTCGTTAAGGATGATGAGGTTATCTGTTTGGTTTTGTAGTACCAGCCCTCTGTCTGTGTCGGGGTTGTCGACAAACCAGGCCGACATCTTGGCGTTGAAGTCACCACCCAGGATGATGTGTGGGGTGTGTGGGGTGTTTGTGATGTGTTGTAAGTGTGGTCTGTATTCATTTGGTACTGTAGGGGATGTTTGGGGAGGGATGTATGTGTTTATGATGGTTATGTTGGAGTTGTTGCCAGTGCGTATTTTAATTGACTGTATTTCTGTTGTGTTATCATTTGGGGGGAGGAGTGATTTGGTTTGTACACTGGTTACTATGTATGATATTTCTTTGTGTACCAGGGTGATGAGTCCACCCCCCCCCCCGCGGAAAGCCCGGTCTTGTCTGATGGTGGTGAAATTATGAAATGTGGGTGTTTTTTGTGTTGTGCGGAGTTTTGTTTCTTGTAAGATGGCAATGTGTATGTTGTGTTGTTTGATGAAGTGTGAGAGTTCGTGTTTCTTTGTGTTGATGCCATCTATGTTCAGTTGAAGAATGCTAATGTTATGTGCACGATGTATGTTGGGTGCTGCTGCACGAGGATGGGGTGATGGGGGGGCTGTGGGTGGGTGTCATGGGGGGGGGGGTGAGGGAGGGGCGGGGGGTTGGGATGGGTGAGCTGGGGGTGGGGATTGGGGAGCAGGAGATGGGGGTTGGAATGGATTAGGATGGGGTGTGGTGTGTTGAGTTGAGGATGTGGATGGTATGGGAAGGTTAGGTTGGTTAGGGAGGAGAGGTGGACGGGTTTTAGGGGGGGAGTGGATGATATGGGAAGGTTAGGTGTGTTGGGGAGGAGAGGTGGATGGGTTTTAGGTGAGGGATTTGACTGGGAGAGGGAGGGGCATGAGGAACAGGTCCAGGTGTTTGTGTAGTGTTTCTTGGAGGCAAGTGTTGTGCAGGTGAAGTGGGTCCAGTTCCCGCATGAATTGCAGAGAACTGAACCCTTAGTATGGCGACTCGAAGTGATGGGTTTTGAGCAAGTTGGACATATGTATGTGAACGTGGGTCCTGGGTTGCTCTCAATGTCTCCGGCTAGAAGAAGTCTTCGAGAAATGACAGCCGGAGAGTCATTTCTCGGTGTAGGAAAAACTGTGTGATGTGTGTGTGTGGTGTGAGAGGTGTGGAAATTCCCGGCGCGACCGAAGCCGCTCCAAGGACCCGTGCCCCCAGGGAGGGGGCAGGGGATGGTTGTGACGGTTTGGCTCCCGAAACTGCTCCCCGCGGCCGGCATCCGGTTTTCCTCCACTGGTCATTGATTTTGTCTTCGGCTGTGGAGGGTCTGCAGCCATCCGCGGTTGGCAACCTCGGGAGGTGGCCCCACGGCGTAGACGCCGCCACATCAGGACCCCACTCTTTCGTTCTCACTAATACCTACGTGGGCATAGGGACCCAGCAGAACGTGATGGTACGGCCCATGAGCAGAAGGGCATGAATCAAGCTGGCAATGTGTCTAACATGGGGGTCACAGGGTGAATAGCATTGTAGTGCCTGCAGGGCACTTAAGGAGTTACTGCATATGACAATTTGAGAAACGTTGCATGGAAGATTACCAATCATGTCCAATGCACCCTGTATAGCTAATAATTCAGCAGTGAACATTGAAGAATAAGGATGGAGCGTGCTCTGATGTGATCTATATTCAGACACTGCAGCGCAACCCATTAAGCCATCCTCCTTTGAACCATGTGTATAAATGAAAACAGCAGGACGGTGACAGAGCAGGTTGTTCAGGGCCAGAGTGCGCAATACGTGCGTGCCAGTGGACTTGTCGGTTAAAGTCAGGTGAAAGCAAAAAGTGGAACGTCGAATGCACCACGGCGGCACGGCATACTCAGGCACTGAAACCTGTGGGAATGGTGTGCTGTGAGTGGAAAATAGGTTCATGGCCACAAGGGGAAATGATGGTGACAAATTATCCAGAGGGCTGTCCGCGAAATATCTATCAGTAGGTGGCGATGCCGACAAGCGAACGGCAGAGCTCATCGTAACCAAAATGCAATGATGATGGAGGGGCATCTCACCAGCCTCTGCCAGCATACTACTAATCCAGGAAGATCGAAAAGCCCCAGAGCTCAATCGGATCCCCAAGTGATGGACAGAGTTGAGCCTTTGCAAAACAGTGGGGGAAGCATTACCATATATTGGACAGACATAGTCTAGGACCGATAAAACTATGGCTTTATAAAGATAAGTAAGGTGGGCCTATCCGCCCCCCAAAGGACCCGATCAACAGCCTTTATGACGTTCATGCGCTGGAGAGAGCAGACTTTCACTCCATTAATGTGATCAATCCAATTAAGGTGGGAGTCAAAGGTCATACCAAGAAACTTTACGGTGTCGAAAAAGGGGATGCGGAAACCCCCCATTCACAGATCATTGGTATGACCGCGAAATGACGCTTGTCACAGTAAAATATCATGGCTTTAGTTTTTTCTAGGTAGAGCTGGAAACCCGTCTTAGAAGCCCATTTGTGAATGGCACCTAAAGTGGTGTTAAGGCAACGCAATATGTGTGGCAAGGTGGGGGAGGTGTAGTATATAGCAAAGTCATCAACAAAAAGACTATGAGAGACGCCCACCGCAAGGCAATCAAAAATGTCATTGATCGCAATGATAAACAGCGTCCCACTAAGAACACAGCCTTGGGGTATTCCAGATTGAAGTGGCATGCAGCACGACAGCTGTCCCCCAGTCTTGACCTGGAAAGTTTGATCCGACAAAAAGGCTTGTAAGAACAAGGGGAGAGGGCCCCTCATGCCAGTCATACAAAAGTTTGAGAATCCTGTGTTTCCAAGTCATGTCGTATGCCTTCGCTATATCAAAAAATATGGCCACAGTAGGAAGGCGGTTCACAAAACCTGCCCGTACTTGATGTTCGAGATGGGTTAGGGAATGTAGAGTAGATTGACCGGGGTGCGACCCATTTTGGTATGGTGACAGAAGGCCATTAGTTTCAGCATAATGCATTAATCTGGGATTTACCATTTTCTTCATTAACTTGCACAGGCAAGACGTGAGGACGATGGGTCTGTAATTTACAGGAATGTTGGGTCCTTACCAGGTTTTGGGACCGGAACTGTGTAAGCGTGTCGCCAAAGCGGAGGGACGTAATTTACACTCCAAAACTGGTTGTATAAATGGAGAAGAAATTGTAGAGCATCCTCATGAAGATGTCTGATAAGAGCATATAGAATACCATCGGGGCCAGGAGTAGTATCTGAACATTGTTGTAAGGCGGACAAGAGTTCAGACATAGTGAAAGGTTCATTGTATGTAAAGGCAAAAAGGCAAATATAAGGATCTGCGATTCGACATGTTTATGTAGAAATAACTCGTCTGTGTGGGACTCATCTGAACTAACCTTAGCGAAATGCGAGGCAAGGCAATTGGCTATGTCACAATGATCCAATACAGTTTCCCCCGTATCAGCACTTGTTAGTGATGATAATGAAGGGCGAACATTCAGACCGTTTATCCTTCTGAATTTCTCCCATATTTGTGTAGTAGAAGTGCGGTGAGTGAAGCTAGATATATAGGCTCTCCAAGAGGTCAATTTGCTCAGTCTGATTGCATGTTTAGTCAGTGCAGAGACTCTGTTGTGAAAAGTCTTCAATGACGAGAGGTGCAGAGCATCTCAGACGAGATTGGGAATCAGTGTCGGGTTATCAGAATGCAGGATGAGCAATCGGGTCTCTACAAAGCGTGCACGAAGCCGTTGAAGGGTCCTTTCAATGCGGTGTTTAAAGGTAACCAAGGCACTCAAAGCAGGTACCCACCACGGAACCTGACGCGCTCGGGTTCGAGAAGACGTCTTAAGGATGGATGCGGAGGCCACAGAGTGGAGAAAATCCAAGAAATAAGTAAAGTTTGTGTCTGGGGGCTCATCACTATGAAAGTCACTGATGCTGTTGGACAAAGACTGAAAGGTACCCCAGTCTGCTTTGGAGACGTTATACTGCGGTAGTTGAATTGAGGGAGTCGGTACAGTGTGCTGGAGAAGAACAGGGTAGTGGTCACTGGAAAAACGTTCGTTAAGGACAGCCCAGTCGAAATGAGGAGCCACAGAAACGCTTGCCAGAGACAAATCTACAGCAGAGAATGTGTCATGTGTGGAGGATCGGTAAGTATGGGCCATCTGGGTGAGGCAGCATAGCTCTGTTGTTAATATCAACCGCTCTATGTGAGTGCCGAAAATATCAGACCCCCCATAAAGGGGAGTGGGCATTGAATTCCCCTAATAAGAGGTATGGCTGGGTTAATTGACCAATGAGGGATGTAAAGGCAAGTGGGGAATAGTGGCAGGATGGCTGATTATATAAGGAGCAAGTTGTTAAACGTGGCAATTTGGGTAAAGAGATAGAGATGGCAACTGATTGGAAAGGGGCCAGATCCAAATGGAAGACCGAGTAAACATGGTCATTACGGACCAGGATAGCAGTGCGCAAATGTCCCCCAATGGAAAGGAAACAAGAGGCAAGTTGGTACCCTTTAGGGGGAGTGATATACGGTCCGATATGTTGCGAACAAATACACACCGGCATATGCAGCCGTAGTAAACGCTACAACTCACCAGAGTGCAATCGTGTTTTATACACATTCAAGTTCCAGTGGATAATATTATGCGTCATTAGTAGGTGTAACGTAAGTCCGGTTAAAGTGCGTTTGAGCAGATGGGGTCAAGGTACAAGAGTGGGAAGTAGCCCGTTGGGGAAGTGCCTGCTCCTGAAGATCCGGGAGCAGACACCCGGGAGCATTAGAAGGAAGGTCTGGTAAAGTGGCAACAATTTGATCAAGTTGCTCTTTCAATTTAGTAATGAAATCGGGGGTCTCGAGGAATTGCATTAAATGCCCCACGCAGATGCAATTTGAGTCGTGTTGGGAAAGAGGTGATGGAGGACCGCGCCGCTTGGAGATAAACGAACGCACCCTGGTAGTAATATCATGTTCTGTCGAGGTCAACAAATCCTTGATGTAAAGTAGAAAACAAGACGTGCACCCACAAAGCACACCGTGAGTGGAGACGTCATCCTGGCAAGCCCGAGGCAGATAGGCTGGGAGGGAGGGGACAGTATCCTCAATGTCCAATAACTCTAGCAGGTTATCAGGAGTCGTAGTGGGGGGGTTAGGATCCGTACGTGACTGATCCTGTGCCGGTAGGGAAAGGGTTCTCTTCGACATCTGAGGGGACATATCACGACACTGGCCTGTTGACTTAGCAAGTTTAGATGTTGTCGAGGTTTGGAGGAGGAGATGCAGCAGGGTCGCGTGCTCTCTTACAGCCGGGAGGCACATCGTGAAGTTGGACATGTGAATCTGAGATGTGATAGGTAACCAGATCTGTATCTACTAGTTTGTGTTGGTGTCTGAAACGCTCCATTTCAAGATTATCTGGCACACCTTGGCCTCGCTTGTTCTCCAGAATGGTGTACTTCTGAGAAGGAGCCATAAATTTACGGGTACTTGGGAGGCGAGAGGCACCAGTGATCGAGGGGGCAGCTCTCGTTTGACGGGAAGTCGATTTGACAAGGGAGGATGACGCCCTTGGTGTGGGAAATGAGGGTACGGTATTCGGTGAGGTACCTCGAGATCGGGTGATAAGCCCAGCGCGAGGTTTGTGCTGAGGCTGAGGAAGTCGAGACTGAACAGTAGACTGAGCAGAAGAATGATCACGTTTTGAATGCGGGATGGGCGACGGACCAGGCCCACTACGGGCAGCACTAGGGAGACAATCTGTAGTCGGGACATCCGCACCTAGAGGCGCAAACGCATTGTGAGTTAAGACGGGAGGTCGGGGGGGGGGGGGGGGGGGATGATTGCATGGCTTTGGTGGGTCCGGCGGAATGACCAACGCGTGAGGATGGTTGAGAACTTGAGGACTCAGGAAGCTGCGTCTGGTTGTCGGAGGGCAATGAAGCAGAAGGAAGGGCCACAGTAGCATACCTCCGCTAAGGCGCCGTCCCAGACTCATGCACTAGACGTGCAGCAGCTCTGAAAGGAATGCCCTTAGCCTCCTGCAGCTGGAGCACTTCTTTGGCGAAGAAATAGTGAGAGCAACGCTCTCACTTGTTCTCCACAATTCGCACATGTCAGGTCACCAGCGGAGCACGGGGCAGGGTGAGCGCCATCCCCATTCTCCACTCCACAGTGCAGACAGCGCCTGACAGAATGACAGTACTTAACAGGATGGCCGAATTTCCAACAGTTGACACACTGGTGAGGACCACGAACAAACGGTCGCACGTGCAGCGACTCGGCACCCAAATTAATGGAGTGAGGCACTTCATGGCTGTCAAAGTATATAATTAGCAATGCGAAGAGGAGGCCGATCGGGAACAGAATCTCTCCTTGCGGATATCGTGTACTCTTCGTACTGCAGGGAGATCTACAGTAGTTCTCGCTACCAAGAATACACTTGAGACCTCTGGTGGACGCTTCTGAACTAGTGCCAGAGCTACGACTGTCGACATCAACAATACTTAACACCTAGGACATGCGCAGTTTATCATTGATTTCTTGTGATTTTACTCTCTTTTATTATACAGTATACGACTACACTAAATCCTTATAAAGTCTAGTAGTCATGGGAATGTCCATATGCAGCTGATAATGACTACAAACATAATTATACGCTGATTAATAATCACAACAAAAAGGCGCGAAAATGCTTGCTGAGTTTGTATTGTAAATATACGTCATATATGGGTATGGGTGACTTTGAAATATAATAAACAACAGTATGCATAGGCTATAATATGTGTCAGCTACAGACATTTCGACAGACCACTTATAATAAAGAATTGTTGAAAGAGAGAGAGGGTGCAGATATCCGCGATGTAAACTGTTAAGTTTAGTGTTGTTTATATATATATATATATATATATATATATATATCTCATGTTATGGTGGTGGGGTATTATAATTGTGAAATCGTATATAAAATAGTGCCATACAGTATTGATTCATGCATATTCGATATAAGTAAATGAGTAATTAAGCGAGTGTGAATGACAATGAAACGCGTAGCGAATGGCGCCCATGACATCACCAACATATGTGGCGTTGTCTGGCGAGCCACGAGTGGCGGGAAAGAGAGCCGGCGAGTGGGGCTCAGTAGACATGAGCGACCGGTGATGGGCACAACTGAGCAGAAGATATTATTCAAGTCTCCTGTGACTTCTAGTGGTGAAACTATATTTATGTAAGACCTGGCCAAGCGTAAGTAGATCATATTATTGGATGACCTGATATCTAATGATGACAAGAAGAGGAGTAGCCCATCACGAGGAAGTCGCAACAACATATGGAAGATAGCCAACCCTGGACAAGTTTAGATACATATGTCTGGTGAGTATAAACTGGAGTTATCAATGGTAGAAGAGCGTAGTTGGTGAAAATGGCTTCAGTTATCAAGAATCCCCCACAAATGACTTCAGAGAAGGATTATGAACGATGGAAAAAGGACATTGAAATTTGGCAGAAGCTAACAAGTGTCGCTCCCGACAAGCAAGCATTAGCGGTACATTTAACACTTACCGGCAAGGCGAGAGATGTGAGCAGTGAAATTGATACAGCAGAGTTGGCTAGTGGTGAGGGAATGAAAATATTGGTGAAGAAATTGGATGAAGTGTTCATTAATTAAAATGTAAAACTTGCAAACTAAACAAACCAAAATTGGGACAAGGACAATATAAAGTCAAATTAAATTATCAAAATCGCTATGTGGAAACAACGCTTACTAAAATGAAAATTATTAAATAAAAGAACACAATCCACCACATAGGGTGTACATTACTACATGAGCAAGTTAATCTGTTTCCCAAGCAAACTAATCGCACATATAACAACGCACTATCGTCACGTTAAAGGAAGTAGTCAAGTTTGGGAAGTCCGGGACGTTCTGGCAAATCTTACTAAACTCTGCATGAATAAAGAAACTAAATGTTAAATGTCAAAATATTATTTAAAATCAAATTTGCAACATGACAAGACATTAACAATAGTACAAAATACAAATATTGATAAGATAACTATACTATTACAAAATAATATATAAAATACAGCACAGCACTCACTAACGATAGTGCTATCGGGTAGGTACCTGTAAGCATAGCATGCCTCAAGTGACCCCTATCAATAACTACCCTACAAATAACCTATATTTATAGCACAAATAAACTAAGGAAATCGCAAAAGTAAGCAATTGATACTATCGACAATGAATACATATAATATAAAGACAAATAATTGCAAAATATGAAGTAACAACAGATTTAAACAAAGAGTACTCTTTTAACAAGAACAATAAATTTAAAAAATCATCAATATTAATATTAATAATAGAAAAAGAAAAAGATAAACAATAAATACAGACAAAAAACAATAAATACAGACAAAAAGTAAGCAGAGGTTATACAAGAAACTTCAAGTTAAAAATGCTTGATTAAAATGATTGATGTCAAGTTTTAGAATACAGTCACAATAATTGACCCTAAAAAGATTAAATTTATGGAACAATTTACTTGCCTCAAAACCTCTGTCCACTAAGAGTCTGTATAGTAACCTAGCTCTAGCCCAAAAGTCATCTACTTTAGTACAGATTTTACAAAATCTTATTAATTGGGAATAAAAACAATTATAAGTTATTTTACTATCGATATTACTACTAGGGAGAGGAAAGTTTATTACGTTAAAATTAAAATCATCAACTTTGTGATGAACATAGCCACAGCCGTGATGCCGCTACATTCGTGTTTACAATCAGTAATCATGATTAAATTTTGATGTATTTTACTTGATTTTATTGGATTAGGTTACTTATTATTGGTTAGTTTAGTCAATACAATAAAGCCATGTTAAATACATTGACATAGAATCGTGATTAGGCACGAATGTAGATCGGGCATAGCGGCTGCTTTACCATAGGGGTAAATATATGCCAAGCACGCCAGTATAGCTGGGAGGTGGACTGAGTTTCGGGATAACCCTTGTACCGGCTGCATGGAAGTGTTCGTCACCTACAATATTCCGCCACTCATACTCAGAATTATTGAAATGTAACCTACTGTAAGCAATTATTTATTACTCTAATGTTACAAAGAGAAATGTTTTGTATAATTCCAACCCATATATGATGTCACAAACAGTCTTCAATTGTATATATTCTAAGTTATTGCCGATATGTCTATATGTCGATCATTGCAGTTCCTGAAATACCTCATAATATTTATTATATTACGATGTTTCATCTGTATTATATTCTTTGTTTTACTTTGTAGTGGTCATTGTGTAATATATATTTACATTCATGTTCAACAATAGTAAGCAAATGTTGTATATATTATATAGGCCTATACATTTTGAAGGCAGGCTCGTAAAATTTGTACATTTTGTTCCACCCCACTATAATGAGAGTGGGTTATCAGACTTTGGGGTAACAGAAAACGCAGCTATACAATCGGTACAGTAATTCCTCACTTAAAATTGTTGTTACGCTCCTGAACGATAAGACGTTAAATGAACCAACTTGAAGTGAAGCAATCATTTTCGGTAATATATAAATATACTGTGCTTAGACTCATTTTTTGTCTCCTATACAACTTGATAATGAAGCAAGACAACTTTCAAGCAAAATTAGTTCAACCCCTTCTGTACCGGCGATTTTTTTTTTTATTCTATTTCAGCTACATTTAGACAATTTTATGAAGCTTAGGAAGGATATATGGTACAAGATGGTTTCTACATAGCCTGAAACATTAAAGAATAATACAATCAAGGCTTTTCCTAGTGTTTCCTTCCCACCAAATTCAGCCACAATGAATAATACAGCATGTATGGGGAAATGAAAGAATTTGCTCGTCCATTATTAGTGCAATTTTATTCTAATGGTATTAGTTAAAGGTGACTAGGAGAGAGAGAGAGAGAGAGAGAGAGAGAGAGTTAGAGTTAGTAAGATATAGATAGAGGGTTATATAGTTAAATATATATAGATACTGTACCTGTATACATGTAGATAAGAGTGCAAGAGACAAATATACAGGTATATTATACCCTTTTTAAAGATGACTAAGAGAGAGAGAAAAAAATAGATAGATATAGAGGGAGAGAGGGATAGTTGGATAGACAGCGAGACAGATGATTGAAAGACAGATATAGTTTAGATTATTTAAAGATGACTAGTAAGTACTGCAGACCCATCAGACCATTGCTTTAGAACTTCTCCGGGAATAATATCTTGTTCTGCTTGAAGGGAAAGTTCAATATAAACTCTCGATCCTGGAAAAAAGGGAGAACAGCGTAGAGAAACATGGTTTTAATGTGTGTATGTATGGTAAATAATATGTGAAACTGCTGGGAGAAAGAGAGATTTACATAGATAAAATGACCACACTAACCTTATGATCCAAGCGAGGTGGTCAGGACTTAATTCTAATAGAGATCATAGAACCTAGATTTACATAGATACACTGACCACACTAACCTTATGATCCAAGCGAGGTGGTCAGGACTTAATTCTAATAGAGATCATAGAACCTAACTTAATTCCGCGGATTTGACACACGAACATATGTACGAATCTGTACTAGCGAAACTTGTTATACTGGACCAAACTATTTTAACCCTCGGTACCCGGTTGGGCTCTGAGAAGCCCATAACAAACTCGGGCCGTGGAGCCCGGATGGGATTCTGAAATCCATTGCTTGAATTTTTGCTTTTGAAATGCACGCATCAATTTTGTTTGTTGATAAGCGGTAGACAGCGCCACTACGCTCAAACTACACCGCAGCATCAGTCTCTGCCCTGACACCATTATGGATAGTACACCAAAAAACGATTCCGCTATGTCCGATTCAGTGCCTCCTACGACGCCCGCCCTGGCCTGTCGTATTGCACGACGGCCCCTCGCCAAGGATGTTCTTTATCCGGGAGGAATAGATAGAACCTTTCGTGAGCTAGATTTTGACAGTGATGTTGATGAGATAAGCAGTGGCCATTCTTCTTGTTACGCATCGAGTGCATATTCTACTAGTGACGAAGAACCGGAGTTGAAGAGATTTGCATATTTCCGTGAGCTAGATTTTGACAGTGATGTTGACGAGATGATCAGTGGCCATTTGTCTTGTTAAGCATCGAGTGCATATTCTACTAGTGACGAAGAACCTGAGTTGAAGAGATTTACATATTCTACTAGTGACGAAGAAATTGAGTTGAAGGGATTTGCCAGTGAACATGAGAGCGATGCATATCCTGAAGGTGGGGAAACAGGTGTCGCGGAAGCTGGTGAAGGTGAAAAGAGTGAAGTGGGTAAAGTGAGCGAGTGGGAGAGCTCAAGTTCGAGTGAGGGCGAGTGTGGTGACTCATAGTTTTCTGGGCGGCCATTGTATCCCTTATCTACGCAAGCTGCCCCGGGCAACCCACATTGATAATAAACAATAATCAGTGCCTAATATTACAATAACTTAGTCTAATTAGTAATAAAAAGTATGGTATCAAGTGAAAATGAGCAATATCAGTGACAGTGACACCCTAAAAGCATATTTACCTAAGTGAAAGTGACACAAAACCTAATACAGTAACACCTCAATTTTCCAGCACTCAGGGGGATTTGAGACCTCCGGTGAATTGAAACGTCCGGTTGAATGAATATTACTCCTATAAATGCCCATAAACCCCAAGAAAATACCCCCTAATGGCTATCTGTATTATCAGCCTTAATATAATAAACAAACACACATTACTATACCATTTTAATAGTAATGTTCTCAACTCGCCAATTTATAAGTAAACTACAGTAGAAGTTGGAAAAGGCGTCCAGCTGATGTTGTTGTCGGCAGCGTAATACGTATCATCGTATGCGAAGGCTAGGCCTTATCGGGAGGGAGAGTTTCGCGGCGCATTCAATGTTTTGACAGTAGCAAAACGAAACACTAATATCAAACTATTTTTGTTCTTTTTAGTTTGTCTTAGGTTTCTCACTTAATAGGCCTATCTAAAACTTAATTATGAGGTGGATGCTTTGGGAGAGGCAGCAAGGGTGGATGCTTGCCATAGTTGTAGAGGTGGATACTGTTACATCATCCACCTCTCTATATTCGTTTGGATATTTGTGTTTTTTGTTCCAAGCTCAGAACCACTATTTTGCATTTCTTCTTGTCACTATTGGCTTTCACTTTGTCCGACTTTGCCTTAATCTTCGGTATGATAGCGATGAATCGAGTATAATATGTCCGATATGAGAATGTTTGTATATATGGATCGATCGGGCGAGACTGATTAGGCCTATTCCCGCGCTTTTGTTGTTGTTGTTGTTGCTTGTTCTACTGACGTCGCCGTTACCCGCATAGAACCACGGACTATTTTATATAATATACAGTATACAGTCGACCCTCAATTTAACGGACTAATTGGGGGGAGACTGTGTCCGTAGCTGGAAAACTGCTTTAGGGCTTCGCCGATTTAGCCTTAATATGCCTAAAAAATACAGATTTTTAACTTTCCGGGGAGTTTTTGTCTTTCCTTACGTATTGCACATAAAAATAAAGTGTTTTTATTAAACATGTTTCATTACCTAGATAAACAAATAGAAAACATAAAAATACAGAGGTTTGCCGGGAAACTGTGGCGCCGCGCCAGCCACCTAACGAACAATTTTTCTACTAACGGACTTTGTCCGCCGAACGGGTTGTCCGTCTATGGACGGAGTCCGTTAAATCCGAAATCCGTTGTATCGAGGTCCGTTAAATCGAGGGTACAGTATATATATTTCTTATTGGTGCTTTTTAATTAGTGTTTTCCTAATATCATACGTATTTATTATTTGTTATGATGAAATTATGCTGGTTAGACAAATTTTATTTTATTTTTATTTTTTTTAATAATTTCCTAAAACCTCCGGTTGTTTGAAGCTACCTGATGTATGAATGCCGGAAAATCGAGGTGTTACCGTATTTGATGTGCAATTGATATTACACCTGTGATAACGAATATTCAGTGCCTAAAATTAGTTAAAATAGCTTAGCTCAATTAGTAATAAAAAGTATGATATCGAGTGAAAATGAGCAATAGCCTAGCCTGACAGTGACACCCTAATACACATACTTTTATATGATTGTCCTCAAAATGACTCTAAAAATCTCAATAAACATCCAATGAGGTAAAACTGTACTAAAAATCCAGGGGGTCTTATTCAAATGACTATCGTGTGTGATGCACCATTGAGGTGTTTCGAGGGTTTTCGTGATTTACGAGGTTTAATACAGTTCGCAACTATCTATGACACATAGTTGTGTAGTATATTTTTACTAGATTCATAATATGATGGTTATATACTCGTTAATGCAGTGAATATATTATTATTAACATAATTTGATACATAAATATCAGCTTCCTGTACAAGAAATTTAGTTTCATCTAATGTGGTGTGATAGGCTGGGCGAAATTTTAATACTCATTGAAGTATTGTATTTACGTCCTTTTTAGTTACTAACAAATACGTGTTTCAGTAGAAATTGGCTTAACATACGGTATTATATTCTGTAGCTGTAGAATTTGGCAGGGTGAATGTCTGCGCCTGCGCACTATGGTTTCTTTCCTACAAAACAAGCTATCATGCGCTTTTAAGTTACCAATTTATAATCCACTATCAATCGGGCAGCTAAATATGTTACCGGCTATATTTCTTATTAGACCAGTGACAGGAAATCAATCAATGCGAATCAAATTGTCATAGAACACAGAGGCAGCAAATTACATACGTGGAGATGCAGGAAATTCGAAAAAGATGATGACAATTTTTTTTACAACACTGCCTTTTCCACGGGCGACTGTTTAGGTCGTCGGCTGACCGCGGCGGGATATACGTACTGTACAGTGTTGCCAAGGTCTTCGTTTGTTCGCACCATTGGGCTAGGTAGGATTCGTTCAGAAGCGTAAATTGCGAGTTTCCATTTCAAACGATATTATATTCTTGATTTACAGTGTGATGGGGTGGATAGCCTCTGAAGTAGTATCCTAATTAACTAACATTGAGGAAAGCGGAATTGGGCTGGTTCTATATACTATTAAAGTTGTAGAGGTATCGAGTGTTGAGTAGCCTAATGCTAGGCTACATTTCATACAAACGTTCATCATGGCTTTCTGTTGGTTGTACTATACATGTATGGTAGCCTATGTGGTGGTGACTGTACTATACATGTATGGTAGCCTATGTGGTGGTGACTGTACTATACATGTATGGTAGCCTATGTGGTGGTGACTGTACTATACATGTATGGTAGCCTATGTGGTGGTGACTGAATAGCCTAATTAAGTGATTGTTTGTGAGGGGGGATTGGGACATTGATGCAGATTTGATGAGTGCATGATTGTGATAATAATGTATGTGGTATTTCATTAATATTTAAATGATGTGACACATAGGCCACTACTCATACAGTAGGCTATATGGGACTAGGCCTAGTTATATTTGGGGAACTCATAGTATCATGCATGCATGGCTGTTAAAGATAAACATATCAGAAAATGTGTGTGATAGGATTAAAATAGCTGAAATTGTCTGTTGTGCGGTATTAAGTGATTGGGCTACTTTTGGGCGAGTTTGGAGATGTGATGTGCGCTGGCAACCTTGGAATACACACACACACACACGCACGCACGACACAATCTATAACTGAACATTTTACCTTTATTAAGACTATACTCCACATTATATTAAGATTTCCATCTGTGAGAAACAAATATCTACCACCATTACTGCTAATGTGCACATACTGTAGATGCACAACTAATGTCAAATTTAACAAAGTAAGTTAAGTGGGGAAGAGATGTTTACTGTCCGAGAAGTTTCGTTTAATGACTATTATGGGTAGCGAACACTGGCATCAATTTATTATGCGCTTGCCAGATCTGAAACTAGTTTATAATTGTATAATCCAATATCCAGTAAAGTGGCTAATGACTGAATGAACTAATTTTATAAGTTCATCTTGAGTTTTTATACATATCATTTTAATTTTAGGACATGGATACCTATCTATAAAAATATTAACAGGACTATTTTTCGAATGACTGCCATGTGTTTTTGTGGGCCTAATCAAATATCTTTTATTAATCATAAATACTTTGAATATTGGACAATGTACTGAAAAAAATGTTAGAGTAATATGTCTGTAACATTCATGACTATAGAAATCCAGTGATATTTTGATGACTGCGATTTTTAAAATGCAATTCACTCGATGGCAATAAATTTAGGTTGGTGTGAACCAAAGGCGGGAAAAATAGCAGACGAATTTTTGATTTCCCCTCATTGTCAACATCTATCACTAAAATCGCCTATCGGAGGCAAAGACTCTGGTGCGACAAGCGGCTAGGTGCACGCTAGCCGGGGCCGGGGCGAGGCATCCGAATGCGGCAAGAAATTCCCACTGTGGTGGTCAAGTGATGAGCACGCTTGCGTGTGAATCTGAAAGACCCAGGATCGAATCCCTGCCACGGCGGACATTTAGTGGGTGCGGTAGTACGTCCTAGCATGTTTCACATGCTTGCACCCAGTCAGGGGACATCCTGACGACATATACAGACTAAACACACATAACAAAGCCACTCCAACACCTTCCTCTCTCTCCAACACTCCTTCTCCCCTCTCAACACTCTTCTCTGAGGCAGTGCCGATAAAAAAATGGCATGGTCAGTCCTGTAAAGAATCGTAAGATTCAGAGTCGTAAAGATTCCAGGACGAGCTCATTAACCCTTAATTAGCGGCTCACCACATAAGTCGAGTTAAATAAAGCTGGACTATGTGGCGGCGCTCGACATAACTCGAGTGGCAATTTCAGCACGTAATGTTGCTGAGAGAGAGACAAGTGGTGGCAGGAGACTAGCGAGCGTATGACTGCTCCAGACCACCGCGGCGAACCTACTGACACGAATCTCAGCTCCCTCCTCCCTCTCTCACTCGCTACATACTGAATTATATGGGGAAAGTACCGAATTACATGCTTTATGCACTCGCGTTGCACGGTTATTGCAAGAAAACTAGCCATCATAAAAGGATCGTTATGGTGTCATTCGAAAGCTCTGTTTATGCCCTTTCAGGGATAGGTACTTGTTTTACGTTCTGGGTCTTATTTAGGCATGAAAATGATCACGTAAACAGCCCTATTTTGGCTAAAAACACCCCGCTGTGCGGTACATATAAATAAACCGCATAGGCCGCTCGTAAGGTGTTAATGGCGGATCCCCAGGTCGACCGTGATGATTGTCACCTATACATCTACAAAAGTACAAAAGTACACTCGTCATTCTGCAACCACTGGGGTTAGAGAAGTCTACTCAACGCCATTCTACAGACGAAGGTTAGCCGAACATTTTGTTTTTTTATTCATACTAATCCATGCTGTATTTATTAAGTTTCAGCTGAATTAACATAGCACAATAATCGCCGAAACATCCAGTACCAAACTATACGACAGAGCTTAGGGGCCCGGTGTTGGAGGGTTAAAGACAGATAATATTGGGTGCCTACCGTATGACGCAAATCGTAGCGGACGAAAGCAAACTGGACGCGAGGCCACTGTACAATCAAAGGACAAAATTCCACGTCATACTGCTCTGAGTAAACGCGATGTCACACGAGCGCTTCCTCCGACAATTTTCTAAGAGCAAGTTTTTTCTCTAAATATTTTGTGGCTCTTTGGCATTAGAATCGGAAACTAGATCGAAGGTATGTTAGCTAGGGGAATTCTCATGACCCTTACATTTGGAATCTGTCAGAACACAATTGCCCGTAAACATTGATGGAAAAATCGCTCGTGTGACACCACCTTAGAGTCATAACCAAGGATATTATATGCTTGAACCACTGCAAAAAAAATAAAAAATAAATAAATAAATCAGAAATAAATATATAAACATAAATTATAGTGAGGGCGGGAAGGAGGACAGGAGGGTTTCAGTTGTTCATGCACTCACTCATTAACCCCTTCTGTACCGGTGATGTCCTGTTTACTTTAAGAGGATTAATTGAGATAGTTCAAAGCCTGTTAATTTTTAGCAGGCCCTTCTTTATCTGAATAAAATCGCCTAACAGTGTGCCACGAGACGTGGCACAGTCAGTAGAGCGTCGGCTACTGATCAAAGGGTCGGCGGATCGAATCCTCACTGTCAAAATTGTATTGGTAGCTATCAAGCCCGGGCAACTTGACCTAGCAATTCGTGATAAACGCCTAATCTTCATGGCCACTCCTCGGGAATTACAGCATCTGGCAAAAAAAAAAAAAAAAAAAAAATTTTTTTTTTTTTTTTACTGGTACTGAATGTACATGGGCCAGGGTGATAATCGGTCCCATCAGAGAGGTCTTATAGCTACATTTATAATCTACAATACAATTATCTTATTACTGTACTGTACTGTGATATAACTATGGTCCATTAATCTTCAATAAAATGATCTTATTGCTGTGGATATGCTATTATGATTATGATACAATAACTTTGGGTATATTTGGGAGAGTTAAGCGGGTATCACACGAGCACTAATCCGACCAACCAATTGACCAACCAACTTGCATCGGGACGATCGACGTTGGTAATAATTAGCACACGGCATCATACTATCACCAACCAACTGCAGACGACACAGTGTTCTCCTAGCTTCAAAACCTGCTTAAAACACGCAATACTTTGTTATGTAATTTTAATAACTATACATAATCATATCTAATCAATGAAATTATAGAGGAAATGTAATATTTAAATGTTAAATATCGCTTACGGGAGGTTAGTATTCAGAGTTTGAAAAATTGAAGGATTGCGCATCTACGGTTCCTTAGCCTATGTACTGCATTTTATAAGGTGTACATAGTTCAATAGTCAAGGCCGTGGATGAGTAAACTACTTTATTAGAATGACCACCTAACAATGTTTACCAATCTGAATACATTGATAACTATGGCATTACAAAACAGAGTTCTCGGCGACGTAGACATGCTTTTTTTATTGCGAGAGGCTCGCATAGCCTACTCATGGAGTTTAACTAATCGCGCCCTGCCTAACTATAATATTTTGTAGTAATCCTTTTACTACTGGTCGATCAAGAGCGTATTATGGTTAATAGGTCTACCAGAGTGACTACATGAAAACACACATGCTGGTAACTCAAAGGCAGGGAATAATAATAATAATGCGATATTAATCACTCCTTACATAGGGAATGCTTATAAAATATCAATGCCTTATAATTATTATGTAATATATGGTATATTGTAAATATATATAAGACATAGCCTAACAATTACTCTGTTCTGTCTACATAACAAATGCATATATGAACTATTTAAGATGATGGTTACAGTGTGCATTCGGCGATGAAATGTTTGGTAGACTACTAATTGCACATTTTAATAGAATAACGCTATGCATATTCATCTTATCTAGACTAATTTGTACCCAATGCTATAATTATATAATATCTATGTGGGTTTTAGTTTCTTAATTTCTATTACATTAAATACAAACTAACCTAGAGAAACTTATCCCAGTGTATGGTAATCTATCCTGTAACGTACATTATACAATTACTATTACAACGTAGGCTACACTATTTAAGTCAAACGAATGTATGTATACAAATGAATGAACTAATATAACACTGTCATAATTATGATACATTTAAATTTATCTGCTGGTATTGTGTAAAAGAAATGCAGCAGCGAGTGAAGCCTAGAGAGGCTGCATGTAGTAGGCTAGGCTATATCCTAATAACAAGCAGTGCATTATGTATGAAAATACTGTATAGGAAGTCAATTAACGACATCTGCTGCAGATATAATATCACTATATATCACCATAACATGTCTCCAAGGTCACAAATGCAAAATAAAGCATTTATAATTTTAAATAAGACAATATACCCTGACAGTGGTGGCAATGTTTGCCGTCTTTCGTGGCGGTTCGTTCGTGGCCACCCCTTCGGGGATCACGGCGTCAGGCAATAGATAGATAGATAGATAATTATGACAGTGTTATATTAGTTCATTCATTTGTATACATACATTCGTTTTACTTAAATAGTGTACGTTGTTATAGTAATTGTATAATGTACGTTACAGGATAGATTACCATAAACTGGGATAAGTTTCTCTAGGTTAGTTTGTATTTAATGTAATAGAAATTAAGAAACTAAAACACACGTAGATATTATATAATTATAGCAATGGGTACAAATTAGTCTAGATAAGATGAATATGCATAGCGTTATTCTATTAAAATGTGCAATTAGTAGTCTACCAAACATTTCATCGCCGAACGCACACTGTAACCATCATCTTAACACCTTACGAGCGGCCTATGCGGTTTATTTATGTGTACCGCACAGCGGGGTGTTTTTAGCCAAAATAGGGCTGTTTACGTGATCATTTTCATGCCTAAATAAGACCCAGAACGTAAAACAAGTATCTATCCCTGAAAGGGCATAAACAGAGCTTTCGAATGACACCATAACGATCCTTGTATGATGGATAGTTTTCTTGCAATAACCGTGCAACGCGAGTGCAAAAAGCAGGTAATTCGGTACTTTCAGTACATAATTGAGTATGTAGCGAGTGAGAGAGGGAGGAGGGATCTGAGATTTGTGTCAGTAGGTTCGCCGCGGTGGTCTGGAGCAGTCATACGCTCGCTAGTCTCCTGCCACCACTTGTCTCTCTCTCTCAGCCACATTACGTGCTGAAATTGCCACTCGAGTTATGTCGAGCGCCGCCACATAGTCCAGCTTTATTTAACTCGACTTATGTTGCTCGCCGCTAATTAAGGGTTAAAGAGCATAGCTCGTCCAATATTTTGACTCGGGTATCACCAGAATCGTCATTGTCAATGTACACCATACTCCTATGTAAAATATTAGGTGGCTGGGTTCTATATATATATAGATATATGCAATTTTGTGTTTTGGGGGGGTGAATTTCGTGACGTCACAGGGGTTATAGTGACGTCAGCGTAGTACCGTGAGTACCTATATTTTCAGAATTACACCCTCAGTCAAACTAATTTTCCTTGTCTAGTTGTGGAGGTGCCAGTTTAATAATAATAATAATAATAATAATAGTTAAAGTTGCAAGCAACGTTGTGCGGGGTTCGAGCGGGGTTGCACGCAGGGTATTGTATTGGATACAAGGGCTGTGCCACATATATCAAAATATCATGTATCTCATCGGGCATGGAGAAAGTACAGAAGGAATATAGTGTAGCCATTTTGGCTATGGCCACTTAGACCATTAAGGAGTGTGACCATTTTGGTTAAAGATATTAATCCTGTACGAGTTGTTGTTTTTGTTGTTCCCTAAGCTGCCTGGCCGAACAGCCCCGAGTCCCTGAGGAAGGCCATGGCCACGATCGGGCTTTCCCACAGAGCTCTCATTGAGTGTAGATTGTGTTGTTGGCGTAAGTGGTTGTGTGAAATGCAGTCTTCCATTATGTGTTTAATGGTATGGGGTGCTGTGTTACATCCCGGGCAGGCATCGACAACGGAGTCATCCAGTCTCTTCTGATAGCTCAGGAGAGCTGGATGGTGTCCGCATCTCAGCCTGGCCAGGTGGACTCTGTCCTCGCAAGGAAGGGAGGATTCGGAAGGATGGATTTCGGGAGGTCGTGCTTGCAGCTGCGTGTTGTCTGTGAGTGAGTGGATGGATCGGCGAGAGATATGAGTATGGATGTGCTTCTGGAAGGTGGTTTGGGATGGGAGAGAGGACAGTAATTGTGTGTGATACCGTGTGCTGTTTGTTGTTTTGATATTTCTTGGTGTCTGTGTGTGTGTTGCCATGTAGTTTAGTGGGTGGTCTTGGTTCGTGGAGGCTACTGCCAGGAATTGATTGCCTCTCATGATCACTGATCTTATGTATTGTTTATATACTGTGGTGGTAGTTTCTTTGTTGTGTCCAAATTCTGTGTGAGCAAGTGACCTGAGGGCATTAAGTCTGGGTGTCATTTCTTTTTAATGTTTGTGGTGTGCTGTTTGAATGTCATATGAGTATCATATGTTACTCCTAGGATTTTGTGTGTGTGTATGTGTTAGGGGTGTGTTGTTTATGGTGAGTTGAGGGATGTATTTGTGTTCTCCTGTCCAGCTTGTGAGCAGGGTTGCGGTGGATTTGGCTGGGGGTAGATTAAGTCTGTTTGTAGTGCACCAGCCATGTAGTGTGTTGAGATAGGGTTGAAGGAGATCTGTTGCTCTTTTTGGGTCATGGTGTGTGCATGTGAGTGTTATGTCATCTGCATAGGAGGCTAAGTTTATTTGGGGCATATTGGGTGTAGTTATATCGTGCATGTACAGATTGAAGAGTGCGGGCGATAGGACGGATCCTTGTGGGACTCCGTTTGGAAAGTTTCTGATTTTAGATGACTGACCGGCAAAAGATACGTGTGCACATCTGTCTGCTAGGAAGTTGGCCAGCCACCTTTTTGTGTTGTTGTGCATGTTTGTGTTGTAGATTTTGTTTGTTAGGTTGTGGCGGGGGATGGCATCGAAGGCTTTACTAATGTCGAGTGTGGCTAATAGTGATCTGTGTGGTGGTCTAGCTGAGTTGATGCCGTCAAAAGCTCTTTGTGTAAGGTCTGTGAGAAGAGTGTTTGTGGAGTGCAGTGGCCTAAAGCCATGTTGTGTTGGAGCTAGGGGTAGGTCGGGTGTAATTAGTTGTAACACTAGGCGTTCCATGACTTTGGAGGGGGAGCAAAGGAGTGTGATGGGGCGGTGCGAGGAGGGTAGCGTGGGGTCTTTGTTGGATTTGGGGAATGTGGTGATGAGACCATGCTTCCAAATGTCTGATATTGTGTTGTGTGAATAACTGTAGTTTGATATGTTAGTGAGTGCTTGTATGCCTTGTGGTCCCAGGTGTCTGAGGTGTATCTTGCTTATGTTGTCTAGGCCACAAGCGGGTGAGTGCTTGAGATTGTTGATGATATGCTTTGTCTGGTGATTGGTGAAGGGTGTATAGTCAGGGTCTGTGGGGAATTGTCTCTTACGTCGAATGACACGTCGGTCGTCTTTGTGAGGTTTTAGGTGACTGACATGTGAGAAGTGATTGATGAGAGTGTTTGCTTGTTGTTTACATGAAGGAGTAGAGTCTGTTGTTGTGATTGCAGCATGTGATTATGTTGTGTTGCTGTTGGAAAGTGTGATGCTGTTTAGTGTTTTGTAGAGTTTTTTGGGGTTTGTTTTGTGATCAAGTGTTTGTAGGAAGTTATTCCAATTTAGTTTTTGTTGTTCTTGTATTTTGTTGTTAGTTTGGGTGTTGAGTGCTTCGATTTGTTGTGTGATGTCTTGTGTGTGGGGTGCTGGGGAGTGTTTCAGTATGTTGCGTTGTCTGATGAGGTTTTGAATTTCTGGTGTGAAGTTGGGGTTGTGTCTTTTTCTGTTACCTCTTGGAATGTGTTTCTTGTCAGTGTTTTGGATAGTTTTATTGAGTATGTGTACAGCATTGTTGATGTTAGTGATGGGTGTACTGTTTAGAGTTGTGAAGTGTTGTTCTGTCTCATTTGTGAATGCTTCCCAGTTAGGTCTTTTATAATTGGTGTATTTGTGTTTGTGGTTAGCTGGGGTGAGTCTGGTTTTGGTGGTGATAATGATCGGGAGGTGGTCAGAGCCTAAGGTTCTGACCACCCTCCAGGATGTTGTGGGGGCGAGTTCTGGGGAGCAAAAGGTGATGTCTGGAGATGATGGGTTATAGAGGGCTTGGTGAGGAATATGGGTATGTTGATGGATGTCGTTAAGGATGATGAGGTTAACAGTTTGGTTTTGTAGTACCAGCCCTCTGTCTGTGTCGGGGTTGTCGACAAACCAGGCCGACGTCTTGGCGTTGAAGTCACCACCCAGGATGATGTGTGGGGTGTTTGTGATGTGTTGTAAGTGTGGTCTGTATTCATTTGGTACTGTAGGGGATGTATGTGTTTATGATGGTTATGTTGGAGTTGTTGCCAGTGCGTATTTTAATTGATTGTATTTCTGTTGTGTTATCATTTGGGGGGAGGAGGGATTTGGTTTGTACACTGGTAACTATGTATGATATTTCTTTGTGTACTAGGGTGATGAGTCCACCGCCTCCGCCGACAGCCCGGTCTTGTCTGATGGTGGTGAAATCATGAAATGTGGGTGTTTTTTGTGTTGTGCAGAGTTTTGTTTCTTGTAAGATGGCAATGTGTATGTTGTGTTGTTTGATGAAGTGTGAGAGTTTCTTTGTGTTGATGCCATCTATGTTCAATTGGAGAATGTTAATGTTATGTGCACGATGTATGTTGGGTGCGGCTCCACGAGGATGGGGGGGGGGTGGGTGTGGGGGTGAGGGAGGGGCTGGGGGTTGGGATGGGTGAGGTGGGGGTGGGGATTGGGGAGCAGATGGGGATTGGAATGGATTAGGATGGGGTGTGGTATGTTGAGTTGACGATGTGGATGGTATGGGAAGGTTAGGTGGGTTAGGGAGGAGAGGTGGACAGGTTTTAGGGGGGGGGGGGGGGGGGGAGTGGATGATATGGGAAGGTTAGGTGGGTTGGGGAGGAGAGGTGGACGGGTTTTAGGCGAGGGATTTGACTGGGAGAGGGAGGGGCATGAGGAACAGGTCCAGGTGTTCGTGTAGTGTTTCTTGGAGGCAAGTGTTGTGCAGGTGAAGTGGGTCCAGTTCCTGCATGAATTGCAGTGAACTGAACCATTAGTGTGGCGACTCGAAGCGATGGGTTTTGAGCAAGTTGGACATATGTATGTGTAGGTGGGTCCTGGGTTGCTCTCAATGTCTCCGGCTAGAAGAAGTCTTCGAGAAATGACAGCCGGAGAGTCATTTCTCGGTGTAGGAAAAACTGTGTGATTGTGTGTGTGTTGTGTGAGGTGTGGAAATTCCCGGCGCGACCGAAGCCGCTCCAAGGACTCCTGTACGAGTAGGCATAATTGCCCGAAATTGCCTTCATTCCCTGCTCATTTTCATGCATAAGCAAAAGCCAGAGCGTAATACAATTATGTATTCATGAAAGTACGGTAATAGCTTTCAAATTACTCCTGAATCATCCCTGTACGACGTCTGGTTTTCTTGTAAGGATCTTGCAAACGAAGGGCAAAATTGCTAAAAATTACCAAATCCGATAGGCCTAGGCGAAATCACTAATAATTACCAATTATTTTCTGTTTTCGCTATGTGTGACGCTGCACATAAATGAACTCTCTCTCACACACACCTCAGTGTCGTGGCGGGGCCTGTAGGCTCCGGCTGATGTCCATCCGTGCTGCTTGCAAAAGCTGGCCTGGCTCACAGGCTACAAAATAGCCGGAAAATCGTCTCCGTCATATGAGGGGCCCCGCGGGAATTGGGTTAAGAAGTGTGGTTGTTTTCATTATTTGATAGGGTCACCATAAGGGCAATGGTGTGGCATTTGTTCTGTACAGAAGCTTGGCCTTTTTGGTTGGGGCTTCTTAGGAATGTGACCTTTTTCGTTAGCCATGGAGAAACTGCAGAGGTACAAATTATTATAAGCAACCTCATGTTAAAAATATTGTATTGATTGTATGCGTGTATGCCCCGACAGAGGATATACTTGAAAGAAAGAAAGAGGAGTTCTGGATGAATGTGGAGGCGTGCCTGGAGAAGTTTGACAAGAACGAAAGAATATTTCTGATTGGGGATATGAATGGTAAGGTGGGTGATAGGAAAGTTGAGGGAGTGGTGGGAGGGTGGGGGGTACCATCAGAGGTGAATGGGAATGGTAGTGCACTTGTGGGAATATGTGTGGGGAGGAGGCTGTGGATAGCCAACACCTTCTTCCGACACAGAATGATCCACAGGTACACGTGGAAACGGATGTTGACGATGAAGGATAAGACAGTGGTGGAACGAAAGTCATTGATTGATTACAGTATGTATGTGTGGATGAATGAATGAAGAAATCTGTGATGGATGCTAGGGTGTATAGGGGTATTGGAGGGGGTCTGTCTGATCATTATATTGTGGTAGCTAAGGTTAGGATACAAAAGAAGTGGGTAAGGAGAGCTGGAGGGAGGCGAGAGGAGGGTGGAATGGTGAGGAGGGTGGAGAGGTTGCAGGAGGAGGAAGTCAGGGAGGAGTACAGGAGAGCAGTGGAAAGACGGCTAGGTGGGTTCGACCTGGAAGTTATGGAGGAAGTGGAGGAGATGAGCAAGGTGTTTAAGGATGAGATCTGTGCAGAATGTGAGGAGGTGTGTGGAGTGAGGAGAAGAGGGAGGGGAGTGAAAGGTACAGCATGGTGGATAGAAGAGGTAAGAATAGCTGTGGAAGAAAAGAAGGAAGCATATAGAGAGTGGTTGGGTAGTAGAGGGAATGAAGATTCCGAGAGACAGAAACGAGCACTTTTTTTTTTTTTTTTTTTTTTCTATGTGATTGAGGGAAGCAAAAGGCATAACTGCCTATAGCGAGTACCTCCCTCATAGTTGAAAGAGTGACAGGGCCAAAATCAAGGGACGTTCGAGCCAAAATGCCTGGACACACAGAGTTTGAAGCAATTTAAGTCATAGGAAGAGGGAAAGACTGATTCTGGGAGAGAGTTCCAGAGCTCAGATGTTGAGTAGAAGAAAGTTTGAGAGTAACGTTTCACTCTTGGGTTGGAGAGTTGCACAGAGTAGGGGTGGGATTGAGTTGCAAGACGGGTACCACGTGCCCTACGTAAAGGAGGTGGTATGCACTGGGATATCTCTGAGGAACACTGATTATTATAGTAGCGATAGAATAGCGAGAGAGATGCAACATTGCGGCGGAGAGAGAGAGATTGCAGAGAGTTGGTGAGTGGACGGGAGTTAACCCGGGAACTGCGGGGAGACTCTTAAGAGTTCCCCCGGCGGACTGCGGGGAGACTCTTATGAGTGAGTGAAAAACAAAATCAACTTTTGACATCGAAAATTTTTTTTTTTTTTTTTTTTTTTTATGTTTTTTTTTTTTTTGGCCCCTGGGCCATGCAAAATCTCAGTCCTCTACCTCCCCTCCTTCCCCACTTTCCTCCTCTCCTATAGTTATCACCTATTTTCCCTGTTATTCCCTTATTCTGAGGTATATTTTCGTGCTAACATTAGCGAGTTGCAAGCAGGGTTTTGTCATCACTGATGGCAAGCGAGTGCAAGAGAGAGAGAGAGAGTATCGATCGACTATGTCTCAGTGGCCTTGGGGGAAATTGGCGGGAAAGCAGATTGCCTCACCCATACATTATACAACTCGCGGGCTATATCTCCGATTTTGACCATCCAAACGCTGTTTTCACTCGTTTTATTGTTGTTTCAGGTTAATACCTTTATAATCAACCCATAATAGGCACATATGTATAAGTATTAATGCTATTAATGGCACAATGAATATTTTAGTGACGGAAACACCTCAAATACGTCAGCACAGGGGGACGTTTCCAATTACCCCCATGCGCACTTCAGAGGTTAATGATACGAAAGGCCTGAGTGTAATATGGAGGGAGAGTAAGAAACTGTTCTGGGAAGAAGTCAAGAAAGTTAGGGAAGGTAGCAAGGGAAACAGTAAGGGTGTGAAAGATAAGAATGGGAGAATGCTAGCCGAGAAGCAAGAGAGAGTCGAAAGATGGAGGGAGTACTTCAGTGAGTTGCTAAATGTAAGGAAGAAGAGCCAGCAAACATAGCTGGATATGGTATGGGAGGGAGAAGAAGAGAAGTAGTGGAGGAGGAGGTGGGGGTCAGGAGGTCAGAAGTGTGGGAAGCCATGAAAAGAGTGAAGTTGGGGAAAGCACCAGGAACAGGTGGAGTGTGTGGGGAAATGTTGAGGTATGGTGGTGAGATAGTGATAGAATGGGTATGGAAAATGTGCAAACTAGAATGGGAGAAGGGGAGTGCACCCGATGACTGGAAGACTGGCATAAAAGTCCCCCTATATAAGGGCAAAGGGGAAAGAGGAGTGTGTGTTAACCACCGAGGAATATGTCTTCTAAGCGTAGTAGGGAAGGTATACAGTAGGGTACCGGTAGTGATTGAGAGAGTGAGAGTGAGAACGGAGAAATGGATAGGCGACGAGCAGGGAGGATTTTAGGAAGGGAAGAGGATGTGTAGATCAGATTTTTACCCTGAATTGTGTTGTGGAGAAGTATCTGGAGAAGAAACAAAAGGTGTATGTTGCCTTTATGGACTTGGAGAAGGCCTATGACAGAGTGGATAGAGAAGGTTTGTGGAAAGTACTTAGAATATACGGAGTAGAGGGCAAGTTGCTGAAAGCAGTGAAGAGCATGTATGAGGGTGTAAAGGCGGCAGTACGTGTGGAGAGTGAGTAGAGCGAGTTCTTTGACCTGAATGTTGGTTTGAAGCAGGGGTGTGTGATGTCCCCGTGGTTGTTTACTGTATATATGGATGGAGTCATAAAAGAAATACTATCAAGAGCAGTGGATGTTGGTGTATCGCTGAAAAGGGAGTGAATTGAGTGGAAGCTACCTATACTGCTGTTTGCGGATGATACAGTTCTGATGAGTGATAATGAATGGGAGTTGCAGGGTCTGGTAAATGAGTTTGGAACAGTGTGCGAAAAACGGAATTTGAAGGTAAATGCGGGGGAGAGCAAGGTTATGGTCTTCGAAAGGGGTGTAGTCACAGAGTGTGAGGTGAAGCTGAACGGTCAGGCTATGGAGATCGTCAACTCTTTTAAGTATCTGGGCAGTGTGTTGAGTAAAGATGGGACTCTGGATGAAGAAGTGCGGGAGAGGGCACAACAGGGGAAGAGGGTTGTAGGAACGCTAAAAGCAGTAACAAGAAATAGGGTGGTCAGTATGGAAGTGAAGAAGTCCTTGCATGACAGTGTGGTAATCCCGACACTGACTTACGGAAGCGAAGCATGGACGTTGGTTGAGAGACTCAGACCAAGAGTGAGAGCAGTGGAAATGAATTACTTAAGGAGTGCGTGCGGAGTTACATGGAGGGATAGACAGACTAATGAGGGAGTAAGAAGGAGGTGTGGTGTGGAGGTAGATGTGCTGGAAAGTGTGAAAAGGATCAACTTGAGATGGTTCGGCCATATGGAACATATGGAAAGCGAGAGAATGACTAAGTGGGTGTATGAGAGCGAGGTGGAGGGACAGAGAGGGAGAGATAGACCGAATGAGAGGTGGAAGGATGGGGTGAGGAAGTACATGAACGAAGGCGGTGCTGGTTGGGGGGAGAGGCGTCGACTGACTGGGGACAGAGGTGCATGGGGGCGGTTCGTTCTTGGCCACCCCTTCGGGGATCACGGCGTCAGGCAATAGATGATAGATAGATGTTAAAAATATCTTATATATTTTTGTTTAGCTTTACTTGGCATTCCTCTTCCTCTATGTATCTAGCAATTTAACCCCCTCAAACTCCTTATGACGCAATGGTGTGGTAATTACCCCGGGCCAAAAAGCTCTAAAAGACGATAGAGTGATAACTCAAGCCAGCTTGAAATCCGCAGGCGTTTCGTTCATCGTCACCCCTTCGGGGATCAAGGTGTCCGGCAATATATTCCGGTAGGCTATAGATAAATTCATTTTTGGGCTATTTCTTCCATTTTATTTATCCTGTTACAGTGCTTGATTGATTTTTGTGCTAATGTAGTTAGTATTTGGTGTAATTTCACATATTTCAGCTAAATCTGGAGAGCACATGCAATTTATTTGTGCATGTTCAGTAAGTATTGCTGGGGAAAGGGTTAACGTATTCATCTTTTGGGGTATTTATTCTATGTTTGTATCCTGTTTCTGTGATTGATTGAGTTTTGTGCTAATGTAGTTGGTATTTGGTATAATTTTACATATTTTAGATACATCAGAAGAGCACATGCAATATATTTGGGCATTTTCAGTTAGTATTGCTGGGGAAACGGTTAACATACAGTATTCATCATAGGAAGGGAATAGGATGTGTAGCTCAGATCTTTGCCCTGAAATATGTTGTGGAGAAATATCTTGAGAAGGGACAAAAGTTGTATGCTGCCTTCATGGACTTGGAGAAGGCCTATGACAGAGTTGATAGAGAAGGTACCGGTATGTAGAAAGTACTTGGAATATACGGAGAAGATAGCAAGTTGCTGAAAGCAGTGAAAAGCATGTATGAGGGTGCAAAGGTGTCAGTATGTGTTGAGAATGAACAGAGCGAGTTCTTTGATCTGAATTTTGGGTTAAAGAAAGGGTGTGTGATGTCCCCGTGGTTGTTCAATATATACTGAACTGTATATGGATGGAGTCATAAAAGAAATGCAAGGATGAGCAGTGGATGTTGGTGTACCACTAATAAGGGAAGGCAACGAGTGGAATGACAGAGTTGATAGAGAAGGTATGTGGAAAGTACTGTACTGAGAATATATGGAGTAGATGGCAAGTTGCTGAAAGCAATGAAGAGTATGTATGAGAGTGCAAAGGTATCAGTACGTGTGAAGAATGAACAGAGGGAGTTCTTTGATCTGAATGTTTGGTAAAGCAAGGGTGTGTGATGTCCAGATGGTTGTTCTATATATACAGTATATGGATGGAGTCATAAAAGAAATACAAGGAAGAGCAGTGGATGTTTGTGTACTGCTGTTTGCTGATGATATGAATGGGAGTTGTAGGGTCTGGTAAATATTTTTGGAACAGTGTGCGAAAAATGGAATCTGAAGGTAAATGCGGGGAAGAGCAAGGTTATGGTCTTCGAAAGGGGTGAAGCCTCAGAGTGTGAGGTGAAGTTGAACGGTCAGGCTATGGAGATTGTCAGCTCATTTAAGTATTTTGGCAGTGTACAGAGTAAAGATGGGAGTATGGATGAAGAAGTGTGGGAGAGGGTGCAACAGGGGAAGAGGGTTGTAGGAATGCTGAAAGCAGTAACATGAAATAGGGTGGTCAGCATGGAACTGAAGAAGTCATTGCATGACAGTGTGGTAATCCCGACGCTGACTTACGGAAGCGAAGCATGGACGTTGTTGGAGAGATTCAAACCAAGAGTGAAAGGGATGGAAATGAGTTACTTGAGAAGTGTGTGCAGAGTTACATGGAGGGATAGACAGACGAATGAGGAAGTACGAGAGAGGTGTGGTGTGAATGTACTGGAAAGTGCGAAAAAGAACACCTTGAGATGGTTCGGCCATGTGGAACGTATGGGAAGCAAGAGAATGACTAAGACCGTGTACGAGTGAGGTGGAAGGACAGAGGGAGAAATAAACTGAGAGAGGTGGAAGGATGGAGTTAAGAAGTATATGCGTGAAAGCGGTGCTGGATGGGAGGAGGGGCGTCGACTGACTGGGGACAGAGGTGCATAGGGGTGTTTCGTTCGTGGCCAATCCTTCGGGGATCAAGGCGTCCGTCAATAGATAGATAGATAAATTCATCTTTAGGGCTATTTCTTACATTTTCTTTATCCTGTTAGTGTACTTTATTAAATTTCTTGGTAATGTAGTTGGTAATTGGTGTAATTTTACATATTTCAGATAAAGGATGTCAACAGAATAACAAATGATGAGCTGAAGAGACGTTTAGGTATAAAGAGTATTAGCGAGGATATGCGTACAAGTAAACTGGGATGGTATGGACATGTGGAGAGAATGGATGAACAAAATTGGGTGAAAAGATGCAGGTCTGCGATTGTGGAGGGAGCTGCACCAAGGGGTGGACCGAGTAAGACGTGGGATCGGACTATACGTGCCGATCTCAAATCCAAAAACTTGACAAGTAAAGCATCCCTTAACAGGGTTGCCTGGAACGCCGCCATTAGGAAAAGAGACTGAAACTGCACATCTGTGTGGAGCACTCAGTCTTAAAATGTTATGTACGTATGTATGTATAAATCTGAAGAGCACATGCAATCTATTTAGGCATTTTCAGTCAGTATTGCTGGGTAAAGGGTTAACATATTAATCTTTTGAAGTATTTCTTCCATTTATTTATCCTGTTAGTGAGTTTTATTGATTTCAGTGCTACTGTAGTGGTATTTGGTGTAATTTTACATATTTTAGATAAATATGAAGAGGACATGCAATATATTTGGGCATTTTCAGTCAGTATTGCTGGGGAAACGGTTAGCATACTGTAAGTCATCTTAGGAAGGGAAGAGGATGTGTAGCTCAGATTTTTGCCCGGAAATGTGTTGTGGAGGAATATCTGGAGAAGCGACAAAAGTTGTATGCTGCATTTATGGAGTTGGAGAAGGCCTATGACAGAATTGATAGAGAAGGTATGTGGAAAGTACCGGTACCGGTACTGAAAATATACGGAGTAGATGGCAAGTTGCTGAAAGCAATTAAGAGCATGTATGAGGGTGCAAAGGTGTCAGTATGTGTGGATAATTAACAGAGCGAGTTCTTTAATCGGAATGTTGGGTTAAAGCAAGGGTGTATGTGATGTCCCGATGGTTGTTCAATATATACCAGTACAGTATATGGATGGAGTCATGAAAGAAATACAAGGAAGAGCAGCGGATGTTGGTGTACCACTGATAAGGGAAGGAAACGAGTGGAAGTTGCCTCAACAGTACAGTACCGGTACTACTGTTGCTGACAACACAATTCTGATGAGCGATAGTGAATGGGAGTTGCAGGGTCAGGTAAATATGTTTGGAACAGTGTGTGAAAAACGGAATCTGGAGGTAAATGCTAGGAAGAGCAATATTATGGTCATTGAAAGGGGTACAACCATAGAGTGTGAAGTGAGGTTGAACGGCTATGAAGAATGTCAGCTCATTTAAGTATTTGGGCAGTGTGTTGAGTAAAGATGTGAGTAGGCCTATGGATGAAGAAGTGTGGGAAAAAGTGTGACAGGGGAAGAGCGTTGTAGGAACTCTGAAAGCAGTAAGAAGAAATAGGGTGATCAGCATGGAAGTAAAGAAGTCCTTGCATGACAGTGTGGTAATCCCGACATTGACTTATGGGAGGGAAGCATGGACGTTTCTGACTGGGATTGATCATTGATAATCATCGGTTATGCTAGTTGGAAAATTAGTGGGGTAGAATCTAGAGTTCGGGTGTACCGCCAGCCTTGTTTACACTACGCGGAGCGGCGGCGGACGCTGGCCATCATGTTCCCGTCTATTTGACTGCTTTTGGATACAATAATAGGTTGAGGGGGGGTCACCCCCCCATGACATATTGTCATCATCATATATATTGCCAGCAGGAGGCAAATAACCGAAAAAAACGCCTTCAAAATAGACGCGAACTAAAGGCTGGTTCACACATAGCCGAGTCGGTGCGCGAGTCCAACACGAGTGATGAAATTTTGCTATTCAGCAATGACTCGTCGATACTCCTCAACAGTCGTATAGACTCGTGCTACGCTCGTGTATACTCGACACACTCGTGGGTACTCGCCACGGGGTCCAAAAATTTCATGCATGCATGAAATTTTTGGGTCCCGTGGCGAGTACCCATGAGTGTGGCCTAAATACGTGTAGACTCGTGTACATACGTGTTAACTCGTGTTTGACTCTGAATAACTCTTCATTATTCGTGTTAACTCATGTTGACTCGTGTAAACCCGTGTAACACTCTTTGGTGATTCGTCGCTTTTCGTCATCATTTCGACGTTGACGAAGCAACACGTGTCTACACGCAACAACACTTATGTAACACACATGCAACACGTATCAACAAGAGTAGAAAGCACGAATGTGAGTGCCAAAATTTGGTGCCCCCATGATGCCAGAGTTTACACGATTCAAACACAAGTGAAAACACGAGTAAACAAGAGTAAACACGATCCAATGAGAAAAAAACACGAGTGGAACACGAAAAAGCAAGTGTCATTTGAAATACCGTTATTTCAAAAATGTAGGAAGAATCAACGAGAGTTTACATGGATGTAACACGAGTCAACACGTGTGCAACAGAGATCCAGCGAGAGTCAACGCGTTGTCTTTCGTGTTGATCCGTATAAAAATCGTGTTGATCCGTGTAACAATCGCGTTGACTCGTCCATACTCTTTGTTTACGTGCCCTGGAATGTGGCCATTATTTTTCAAATTTTTGACACTCGTGTTGGGTTCGTGTTACACTCGTTTTGACTCTCAGTTACTCGTACAGACTCTTGCATGAACACGTGTTGACTCGTATTGAATCGAGTTAACTCGTGTTACACTCTCCTTGACTCGGGAACAATTGCTACTCGCGGCCGACTCAGCCTCCAGCGACGGCGATAATCGACGAGTGTGACTCGTGTTGGACTCGCGCACCGACTGGGCTATGTGTGAACCAGCCTTTAACCACGGTGATCGACATATGTAAACATTACGGCGGCGGTGTCGGCGTCGGACACTTGCGATAATGTTCCTGTCTATTTTGAATGCCATTGGATACAATAATATGTTGAGGGGGGGCTTTGCCCCCATGACGTGTTGTCATCATATATATTGCCAGTAGGGGGCAAACAACCAAAAAAATTGCCGCAAAGCCCTCCCCTCAACATATTATTGTATCCAATGGCAGTCAAAATAGATGGGAATATGATGGCAAGCTTCCGTCGCCGCTCTGCGCAGTGTAAACAATGGTGGCGGTACGCCCGAACTCTACATTCTACCCGGCTAGGCCTATATTATAGGCTACAATAAATAAGTAGGCTAGGCTATTTTTTCTATAGGCTATGCCTAGTCTAATATTACAATTTAAGGTAGCATTCAAGTTGACTACAGCAGGACTTACCTTTGACCAGGTATAGGCTATCCTAGTGTTTAATAGGCCTATACCCCTTTGAAAGGACATTAGCCTAGTCTAACCTAACAACCTTAACTAACCTATTATAGTAGGCTATTATGGGTGGGGGCTGGTGCCCCCACACCCCAGTTTTTGGTGTATTTGTCTATTTTGTCTGTGAAGTGGGAATTTTTTCAATTTGTCGATAACGAAAATCCTCCATGCGGACTATAGCTTATGGAGAAAAATATGGCGAATCTATTGTTGCCTATTATCTCTAATAAATTGTTTCTCATAATGCTGCAGTAGTGTCGTTTAAAATACCAACCATTTAATTGTGTGCCTTTAAAAATGACCTAAATTAGGCTATAGGCTACTGGAAGATTAGAAGAATCTTTAAGAAAGACTAGGTTAGGGTTATTGTCGTGCCAAAGCTAGATTATAGCCTAAATATAAAAGGAAGTGAATAAAATGAAATATGCCGAAAAAAATCAACGTCAAAATAGACGCGAAGTTAACCGCGACGATCGCCCTAAGTAAACATGACGACCGTACACCCGGTAACTACATCCATCCCATTAAAAGTTACTGTGGGACACCAAATATGTTGAGGGGGTCTCTGCGGCTCTGCCCCCCCACGTCGGCCCGTCACGTATTATGATGTACGGTAAGTCATCATCATCTGTGCTAATTCATAGGATCCCCATTTAAGGACAAAGTTACACGTCATTTTAAATGTTACTTTCCTGCCCTGGTCTAGGCCTAATAGATTTTTCCAAAGAATCAAACTTAAATTAAAAGGAAGTAGCCTAGCCTACAGTTTATAGGAAGGCTATTCCAACATGCATTCCAGAACTTAGGCTAGCCTAGGCCTAGGCTATATGAAAATGTGTTGGTGGTCTGCCAAAAAAGAATCACTAGGCCTATTAGGCTATGGGTAGGCTAGTATGAGGTGCATTTGCAAATTTTCTGAACTCTTAGGCCTAGGCTAGGCTAAATTAAAACACAAAATCTGAGTAAAACCAGCACTAGAATTTTGTCTTGTCTTGTCTTGGGGCAACCTCAGGCGAATACTCGCCCACTCCGGCCCTACCGTAGTCGCGGAGATCCTATGTCACAATTAAATTAGTTTATAGTTAAGGTTAAAATTCACCACCGTGTCACTTTCATTCTAGGTCATTCGTAGAACCGTAACACTGTAAAGGCAACAACCCAATAGCAGGTCATCAGGTGGTGAACCAGAGACCTACAAACCACGGTACTAGGGCCAGAGCAATGTCTTGAAGCGAGGTGCCCTTATCAACCAACCCCAGACAATCCAGTAGGAGCTGTCGGAAGGAATCCATCTTTGAAGACAGAAAGGGACGCCCATCCACATGCTCAGTGACGGGACGAGGCGAGGCTTAGGAGGCATATGTAGGATGTGGAGGGGAAGAGGTACCGTACGACGATACATGGGATGCGGAGACTGCGGAGGGAAGAGCTTGTCAAAGTCATACGGTTCCTCAGGACCTCAACAATAACCGGGGGACGGCCGGTGCGGGCAATGGTCGATCGCCGTAGTTAATATAAGTTCGCGGTCGCGGAGATCCTATGCCACAATTAAATTAGTGTATAGTTAAGGTTAAAATTCACCACCGTGTCACTTTCATTCTAGGTCATTCGTAGAACCGTAACACTGTAAAGGCAACAACCCAATAGCAGGTCATCAGGTGGTGAACCAGAGACCTACAAACCACGGTACTAGGGCCAGAGCAATGTCTTGAAGCGAGGTACCCTTATCAACCAACCCCAGACAATCCAGTAGGAGCTGTCGGAAGGAATCCATCTTTGAAGCCAGAAAGGGACGCCCATCCACATGCTCAGTGACGGGACGAGGCGAGGCTTAGGAGGCATATGTAGAACGACCAGATGTAGGATGTGGAGGGGAAGGGGAACCGTACGACGATACATGGGATGCGGAGACAGCGGAGGGAAGAGCTCGTCAAAGTCATACGGTTCCTCAGGACCTCAACAATAACCGGGGGACGGCCGGTGCGGGCAATGGTCGATCGCCGTAGTTAATATAAGTTTGCGTCTATTTTGACGGCGATTTCTTTTTTTTAGTTAGGCTAGGCCTAGGCTATTTGCCCCCTGCTGGCAATATATATAATGATGACAATATGTCATGGGGGGCGATTGACCCCCTCAACATATTATTGTATCCAACGATCTCTAACCTCTGTATCTCAAAAAGGGCTAGAGCAAATTGGCTGTAAATTTCCACATCTAGGCTATTCCTTGACAGATTTGCTCCCTCCAATTAATATTTATTAGCATAATTTCAGCCTAGTTTAGCCTATAAAACAAAAACTAACATTTGTTTAGCCTAGGCCTACATATAAAAAGAAAAAACCCACTCGTACTGCAAATATAAGCATAAATATGAGTATCTAAGTTACAAAGCAAATGTTTTTGTATAGCCTAAAATAAACCATAAAATTGTCATCTTTCAACTGTTGAGGTCATAAATATAAAAACATTTAATACATTAGGAAAAAATGCGTTAAGAGTTGTGTTAGCGGGTCTATCGTCCCCTTTATTTACGTAGTCGCACGCTCGCAGTTACATTCGCGTCTAATTTGACTGTGGTTATTTGCCCCTGCTGGTGATATAGATGATGATGACAATAAGTCATAGGGGGATAAAGCCCCTTCAACCCATTATTGTATCTCACGGCCAGGCGTTGGGTAAATGGTTTTGTTACCGGCCGGCGGATTGAGGGTGGCTTTACCAAGTTTACCCCAGCAGTTAAATTAGAAGCGAATGTAGGCCTAACTGCGAGCGTGCGACTAGGCTATATAAACAAAGCTTTTGGTATGCCCACAACTACAACTCTTACCAAAACTGCAATTAGCCTATTTTTGTTTTGTTTTTTCAGTCTAGGCTAAATTGGTGAGGCTAGGCTAAATTATTTAGCTGCAATTAGCCTAGCCTATTTTTGTTTGTTCTTTCAGTCTAGGCTAAATAGCGGTAGGCTAGGTTAAATTCTTTAACATGTGTACTATTGTGTAGGCCTGTGCTTTCCAATAGAAGTAAAAATATGTAGCATAGCCTAATGCAATTTTACTAAAACCCAAGCCTACCTGAATATAGCCCTATGCAGAGCTCAAAAGCAAAAAATAAAATAAAAATATGTTGAGCAGTGAAATAAAATTAAGCTAGGCCTAGGCCTGGTTTCTCATAGGCCTAATAACCTAATGAAATATACTATAGCCTAACCTAATTTAAGTTATTTCACAAAATACTAATAGGCCTACCCCGCCCTCCTCATGCATTATTTTCCATTGTAAAATAAGTTTGTGATACACTACGAAAGATTATTCAACATGGAATTTGAATGGAATAGAGAAGCTTAGCAACGAAAAGCCAATACTCCCCCTCCCTGTGATTGTGCCAGCTTTTGTAAGCAGTGCAATAACTTAATGAAGGACAGAAAAGCTGCAGGATGCTCTGGCATTCTAGCCGAGATGATTAAGGCCTCAGGTGAGAAAGGAGTAGGTGTGTTCAATGAGCTAATTAACTTCATCATCAGAGAGGAAGTAATCTCTGATGAATAGCACAAAAGTACATTATATACTGTATAAGAGCAAAGGGGACTCATTGGATAGGGAAAATTATAGGGGCCTGAAAATACTTGATCAAGTCATGAAGGTCTGTGAGAAAGTCTTTGAAGGTATGATATTGACGATATGCAGTTTGGTTTCATGCTAGGACACGGCACAATCCAAGTCATGAAGGTATTTGTGTGATAATGAAGATGTATGAGGACTCACAAACGGCAGTGAAGGTGAAAGATGTACCGGTACTGAGTGATGAGTTTTCAGTTCGCGTCGGAGTCCACCAGGGCTCTGTGTTAATGAAGCCCTTTCCTCTTTTTTTTTTTATGGTTCTGGAGGCACTATCTGGTGATTTCAGAGTTGGGCTCCCCTGGGAACTGCTATAAGGGTCCTGAAAATGCTTGACTAAGTCATGAAGGTCTGTGAGAGAGTCTTAGAAGGTATGATAAGGGAAAGATACTGTATGTACTGTATGTACTTAAAAGATAGGGATCTGATGTTGTGTTTGCAGACCGGGAGAAGGCCTTTGATAAGGTGGCCAGAGAAGTTGTGCAGTAGGCTAGGAGAAAACTTGGCGTTGAGGAGTGGCTGGTGCATGTGATAATGAAGATGTATGAGGACTCACAAACGGTAGTGAGGGTGAAAGGTGTACAGCTGAGTGAGGGACATATACAGTACTTCTTGTTGAGGATATAGGGTAGTGAAGCTGTGAAGCTTATGTCACCCTATCCGGGCGGAAAGGACCCCAGGGTGGAGAGGTTTCACAGGGAGGATGGGGACATCGTAGATTTCAGGGGAGGGCACCCATGCCCCGTAGTCGACAGAGACGCCCCGCCAACCTCAGGAACTTCTTCGTTAGCAGGAGGACCTTGGATTAACATATACAGTACGGTACTAGATAATTGGTAAGGGTTAGCTTTATATCCCATGTACTAGTTACTAGGGACATATACTAGGTGTTAGGTGGAGGTTAATTTTGTATCCAAAGTACTGGGTACTAGGGACATAATTATACTAGGTGTTACGTGAGGGTACTGAGTGATGAGTTTTCAGTTCGCGTCGGAGTCCAACAGGGAAGTGTGTTAATTAAGCCCTCTCTTCTTTTTTATGGTTCTGGAGGCACTATCTAGTGATTTCAGAGTTAGGCTCCCCTTCCAACTGCTATAAGAGGCCTGAAAATGCTTGGCCAAGTCATGAAGGTCTGTGAGTGTGAGAGAGTCTTTGAAGGTATGATAACTTCATAGTCAGGCAGCTGCAGGAAAGATATCTAAGAGGTGTTTTTCCGGTCCCGTCTCAAGACCACCGTCGCAAGATCTACCCGAAAAACTGTTTTTCTGGTCCCGTCGCAAGCCCACCTTTAGCAAGCGAGACACCAATATTCTCTTGCGACGGCAAGAGAGCTCCGGAGCTGGGTTGACGGCAAGCTGAAACATCTCACTCAACTTACTGTTTCTCCATTCTAATTTATTTTGGTATATTTGTTTATCCAAACATTATGTTATAATTTACTTGCCTATTATTAGGAAGTAGAGTAATAAGAGCCCACAGTAACGTATATCCAATTGTTGATAATAAATTAATGTGGGACAGTACGCTTGGTTAAATTTTGTCCACGAATTTGACTAGGCCTAGGCTATGCTATTTACCGATTGTTTTTTCATATCAGAATTGCATTTATATAATCCTTATGATAATTAAATTGGCGGTGAATGTTATTCCGATGAAATGGAAGTTGTATAGCCTAGCCTATATATTTGTAAGATGTGTGCTGGCTTGGAGCAAGCCTGTGTTGTTTTTCCTGTCCTGTGATGATCTTGCGACGGCTCGGTTGAGACGGTGGTCTTGCGACGGGCCCGGAAAATCACGTCTCTACTGAAAGTAAGAAGTTGTGCAGTAGGCTAGGAGAAATTTGGCGTAGAGGAGTGGCTGGTGCGTGTGATAATGAAGATGTATGAAGACTCACGAACGGTAGTGAGGGTGAAAGGTGTACTGAGTGAGGGACATATGCTAGGTGAAGGTTAGTTTTGTATCCCACGTACTGGGTACTAGGGATATATACTAGGTGTTATGTAAGGGTTAGTATTGTATCCCAAATACTAGGTACTAGGGACATATACTAGGTGTTACGTGAGGGTTAGCTTGGTATCCCACGTACTGGGTACTAGGGACATATACTAGGTGTTACGTGAGGGTTAGTTTTGTATCCAATGTACTGGGTCTAGGGGGCGGCAGCCTCCACCCATAATACTAGGATAGGTTAGGTAAGGTTGTTAGGTTAGGCTAATGGGGATGGATGTAGTTTCCGAGTGTACGGTCGTCATGTTTACATTTGTCGATCGCCGTTGTTAACCTGCCCTTCCCTACCTATCATGTGTTGATTGGTTGTCCATCTTGATCTAATTCTTCAGGCCAGCCCTATTAGAGTATTTTGGGGGAACTCAGTGGTGTGGTTAAACTATTTTTAATATATATTTGTTTAAATATGTAAGATATGCAATAAATTATGTAAAATATATTGTTTTTACTTTATACCTATACATATAATTGTCATTATTAAGGAAATTCCATTGACTATTTACATCGCTAGGCCTAGCTTCCTTATTTCTATTAATTTCCTCCAGTTCACAATGAAACCTATTGCTAATTTCCTTGTTCTTCAGCAGCCGCGGCGGTGTCGGCGTTGGACGCTTGGGATAATGTTCCTGTCTATTTTGAATGCCATTCGATACAATAATATGTTGAAAGCCCCCCCTCACCCCCCTTGACATGTTATCATCATATATGTTGCCAGTAGGGGTCAAACAACCAAAAAAATTGCCAGAAAGCCCTTCCCTCAACATATTATTGTATCCAATGGCAGTCAAAATAGACGGGAACATGATCGCAAGCGTCCAACGCCGCCGCCGCCGTCGTGTTTACATGGTCGATCGCCACAGTTTGGTTAGGCCTATTTGCCCCCCTCAACATATTATTGTATCCAACGGCATTCAAAATGGACGGGAACATGATGGCAAGCTTTCGTCGCCGCTCCCCGCCATGTTTACATGTGTCGATCGCCGTGGTTAAGTTCGCGTCTATTTTGACGGCGATTTTTTTCGGTTATTTGCCCCCTGCTGGCAATATATAAGATGATGACAATATGTCATGAGGGGGGGGGGCCTCAACAATGACCTCTAACCTCTGTATATCAAATAGGGCTAGAGCAAATTGGCTGCAAATTTCCACATCTAGGCTATTCCTTGACTGACTCTTCCCAAATGGTCGACATATAATGTCACATATTAGCTTGATCACTCTAGGCCTAGTTGTTTTTTAGTTACAGAGGTTATAGCCTAGGTCATGATTTCTTGCCTACTTACAGCGAATAGACTAGGCCTATTGTAGATTGGTAAAATATTTGCTTAATAGGCCTAGGCTATGCAATTGACTCGATTTGACTAATTTTACCTAATTAGGCCTAAAGCAGCCTCAGTCTATTCCCAAACCCCAAACAGTATCCCATGTTAAGCCCTAGGCTAGGCCTAGGCCTAATCCCACTCTCAATCAAAATTCGAACTGATAAATTCGTACCTACCGGTAGCGCTGCCTAGGCTAGGCCTATATTTTTCGTGAATAGATATAGAAAATGGTTTAAAGGAAAGAGCATCCTATATTATGTTCAAATAATATGTAATAGCACTGTGTATGGTTGTATTACATTTAAATAGTGATAGATGTGTATATTAATGGGATAAATACTCCGAAGTTCGCATACGTTCAGAAATTATATTCCAACACTGTTGCCAGATACTAATCAATCCCATTATCATTATATCATAATGGATTTTACTCATTTGCATAATTTCAAATACCTAGGACATTAATATAATATTTTCCTATCTTTTTTGTAGTGGTATATTGGTGTCTGTCTAGGGTTATAATGCATTGTGAAAGTTACCTCTGCATCTCTGACTTGGCTTAAGTACCCCTGCTTTCTTTGAGTACTACACGGCAAGAGAAGCTTTCGGTTCTGTCACAGACTGTCAATTTTACTGTTCAAGGTAAACACAACTGCTAAATTCGACATCATGTTCAAATAATATGTAATAGCATTATCTATGGTTGTATTAGACAACAATCGTGATAGGTTTCTATTTTATGTGGATAAATAGTATTAAGCTGAATAAACTAAATACCGAAAGTTCACTAGAGTGGTTGTTGATACATATGAGGGAGGAAGAAGTAGGAAGGAAGGGCTAGGCAGTGTTGCCAGTTGTGTCGCTAGATATTACCGCTAGATGTAGAGCTATTTACTTCAATTTAGCAGCCATTTTTTCATATCTACAGAGATTTACTAGGGATAATTTAAAAATGTCAGACATTCTAGTCATATTACATTGTAAAATTTGCAAAACAAACAAACCAACTCTTTAGAAAATGCAGCATTATTCTAACATTGTTTGACTATATAGCAACATGCTAGCGACTTTTGAGAAAGGATCTAGCGGTATTTTGTGGATACATACTGGGTGGTGGTTGCAGTGGTGCCAGTTGTAAAGCTACATATTACCGCTAAATGTAGAGCTATTTACTTCAATCTAGCAGCCATTTATTTTATATCTAGAGACATTTACTAGGGATAATTTGAAAATATCAGACATTCTAGTCATACTACATTGTAAAATTTGCAAAACAAACAAACCAAAACTATTTAGAAATTGCAGCATTATCCTAACATTGTTTGGCTATGTAGCAATATGCTAGCGACTTTTGAGAAAGGATCTAGCGGTATTTCGTGGTAACACTTTAGGAGGGTTAAAATACGAGTCACACGGGCAATTGCCAAAACTTTAAAGGTCCATATCATTGTTATTAAACCAAGCATTTGGCAAAGGGAGGAATTGTTAAAAACCTTAGCCAATACTCTGTCATTCACCAAAAATAAATTTGAATTTATCATTATTATTTGGTAGGGTAGGTATGTATAGGTAGGTTGGCTAAATAATTGCTGGAATTCGTAGGGACTCGAACGGTTTTGAGAGAGTTAAATAAAAAAACAAAAGATAGGACTGAATAATAAAGAGATTATGTTATTAAGCAAAACTGGGGGATGCGTGGAAGCCTATAGACTGTAGACGGTAAACTTTGTGTGTGGTAGCGAATTCGGTTTTAAAGTAATTTAAGAATAGACAGTTTTCAATGCTGCGGCCAAACTATTCACCCATTTATATTTTTTTGGTATCAAAACGTTCGGAATCGCGAGCCTCACCCAACTACGCAAGCATGGCTCTGATCATCGGCGTATTTTTCAAGATGTGGAATTTTAAGTGGAATTCGAGGTTTTTTCAAGATTGCCGGAAAAAACCCACATGCAAAAGCAAAACCTTCTCTATAAAATTTGCGGAGCATTAGTAGGGGAGTGCGTATGCCAAAGCCCAGTCGTTTCCTGTGAGTGGGAGAGACGGTATTTAAGCGTCAAGTTTTTCGGGAAATCGGCTGCCACGGACCTGTTTGGCCACCATGCCGGATGTTTAGCATATCAAAAGTTGCCCAATACAAAAACGCACCTCTTGTGAAAGTTTGATCCCGATCCAAAAAGCGGTTCTGGAGTTAATATTGCGTCGAAACCGGCGCGTAAGAAGAATTTGGATGAAATTCCAGGTTTAATGATTACAATAGGGGTTCCCCGTAGGGGACGAACCCCTAATAATATTTATTCAGTCAGCAATTTACAGAGTTGGCACCACATAGTTTGTTACAAATATGACATGTACCAGCCTTGCAAAATTCCAACTAAGGATAGCCCAATAAGGCCGTTAGGCGTATTTCCATTGGGGTCCTTGTGGGATTAGGTTAGCTGGGGAAAAGGGGAGGATAAAGAAATAGATACTTTAGAGAAAGTATTTCTAGGGGGTTATTTTAACACCTTACGAGCGGCCTATGCGGTTTATTTATGTGTACCGCCAAGCGGGGTGTTTTTAGCCAAAATAGGGCTGTTTACGTGATCATTTTCATACCTAAATAAGACCCAGAACGTAAAACAAGTACCTATCCCTGAAAGGGCATAAACAGAGCTTTCGAATGACACCATAACGATCCTTGTATGATGGATAGTTTTCTTGCAATAACCGTGCAACGCGAGTGCAAAAAGCAGGTAATTCGGTACTTTCGGTACATAATTGAGTATGTAGCGAGTGAGAGAGGGAGGAGGGAGCTGAGATTTGTGTCAGTAGGTTCGCCGCGGTGGTCTGGAGCAGTCATACGCTCGCTAGTCTCCTGCCACCACTTGTCTCTCTCTCTCAGCCACATTACGTGCTGAAATTGCCACTCGAGTTATGTCGAGCGCCGCCACATAGTCCAGCTTTATTTAACTCGACTTAAGTGGTGGGCCGCTTTTTAAGGGTTAAGATACCTTACATCCTATAGTAAATATCAGTAATCCGTAATCAGTAATCATTTCAGTTTGGTTTGTCTATCTCTTATGTCGTATTTAGTAGTAGACATAAGCTTGGTGCTCCCTTCTCGCAGCTGTCCGGTCCAGGTGTTCCTTCAGGCTACGTCTGAAGGAATACAGTGTTCTCTTTTCACGGACTGACTGGGGTAGGTCGTTCCAGTCTTTGATGGCAGCGAAGAAGAATGTTTGCTAACCCTGTCCTTGGATTCTCGGGACCTTAAAATTAAACATCATGTTTCTTGTATTATGTCCACTCCTCTCATTTGCTTTAACAAAATCATTCTTTAGATACTCTGGAGCTCTGTCATAGAAAATTTTGAAGGCATTAGTTAGCCTGATTTGTTTGGCCCTGTCAGAGACATTGAGCATACCTAGTGACTGAAGTTGTTCCTGGCCAACATGTGATCTGGGTCCTCGGTTCAGCATGAACCTAACCATTTTATTTTGAGTGACCTGAAGTTTGTGCTGTGCTGATTTAGATGATGCAGAGTACCAGGATGACACAGAATAGTCAAAATGACATTGAACAAGCGCTTGGCAGAGGGTCTTTTTGGTCGCCGCGGGCAAGCATCCCACCTGTCTATACAGGTATTTTATACGTGCTCTACACTTACTCAGGATAGATTCCAAAATTGTTTCACCTGACAAACTCGCGTCCAGTTTCAGTCCGAGATATTTAACTTGTGACACTGTTGTTATAGGAATATCATTACAGTTGACCGAGAAGCCCACAATGTCTTTCAGTTTGCGTTTTGTTCCACATAAGATGGCTTCCGTCTTGCCCAGGTAAAGAGATAGTCTATTGTCCACTAGCCATTCACTACATGATGCTAGTTCTTTGGAAAGTGAAGCGGCAATACTTATTGGGTCTTTTCCTGAAACCAGAAGCACGCTGTCATCTGCATACAGTAATAATTTACATGAGACGCTCAGTTCCATGTCGTTCACATAACAGAGAAAGAGTAAGGGACCAAGGATGCTTCCCTGCGGGACCCCACAGTTAATTGGCATAGGATCAGATATATTATCATCAATTTTGACTCTTTGGGTTCTACCACTAAGATAAGATTTAAACCAGTTCACAGACCCTATGCCCATAGCTTGTAGTTTATTACATAGGATATCATGGTCTACTGTGTCAAACGCTTTTTGTAGATCAAGAACAACCATACCGGTGTAGTTACCTTTAGAAATTTCTTTACGAATGTGATCCGTTAAGTGGATGAGACAGGAGTCTGTCGAGTACATGCATCTGAAACCTGATTGAAACTTATAGAATAGATCATTTTGTTTGAGGTAGTATTCAATTTGGGTGTATACCGCTCTTTCAAGGAGTTTAGATACAATACATAATATGCTAACTTGTCTGTAGTTGCCAACTTCTAGTTTATTTCCTTTCTTGAATAGAGGGGTTACAATAGCTTCCTTCAGTTCAGCAGGTACTGTGTTGGTGTTAATTGACAAGTTGATGATGTGGGTTAGGGGGCCTGCTATACCAATGGCTCCATCTCATAGAAATTTGGCAGGAATTTTGTCTGGTCCTGTGCTCTTATGTACATTTAGGTTAGACAGCTCGTCAAAAGTGTATTTTGGTGTAACATTTTGCAATCTAAATATGTTCGGGTGTATGTCTTTATCTCTGTAGAAATTACGAAAGGTGGCCGTTGTTGTCGTGCATTTATTGAGAGGTTGAGGTAGGTTCTGTGCAAGTGTGTTTGCTATGGAAGTGAAGAAGGAGTTGAAGTAGGTTGAAATTTGTCGTTTATCGTGGCAAACCTGATCATTAATGGTGAGAGCAATATTAGTGTTAGACGAATCCCTTGTCTTGTTGCTGTAGCCTGTTGTTTTTAGGTGCCTCCATAGTTTCTTTGGGTTATTCCGATATTCCTCTGCCTTATTGTGAAAATAATTATTTTTCGCTGATTTCATTTTCCTACTTAGTTTATTCCTGGCCCTGTTGAACTCATGTTTTAGACCTTGATCCTGTCTATGTTTCGCTAGCCTTTTTAACAGATTGTCTCTGTGTTCCAGATGGTGTAGTATGTCATTGTTGATCCATGGGTCTGACCTTGCTTTAATTCGTATGTCTTTCAGAGGAGCTATTTCGTCTAGGATGTTTGTGATGATGGTTCTGAAGCCAACCCATGCGTCATTAACGTTTGTTCTTCCAAACACTGGAGACCAGTCTGTATTCCATAAAATGTCCAGAAATGTTTCCTTATTGTAGTTTCTGAGTGACCTTGTTTTGATAATCTTGTGATTCTCTAGGGTAATTTTTGTGGTTTTCCGTGTGCAATATGTGACGAAGTGATCACTTATCCCAGTCTGTATAACCCCTGATTGGGATATTTTGTCCTCTCTGTTACAGTTTATGTGGTCTAATATTGTGGCAGTGTTCTCAGAGATACGTGTGGGGGTTGTGATGAGTTGTTTGTGATTGTGCATTGTCAGTATATGCCTATATTCTCGTACAAGCCTATCATTTCGTTGTTTGTAACACAGGTTAAAATCCCCTAGTATGATGGATTCATTCCGAGGGTCTAGCGATGACAAAGTTCGTTCAAATTTGGTCAAGAATTGTGTGTCGGCTGGTGGCCTATAGCATACCCCAATTGTGATGGGTCTTGTCCTCGGCAGGTGTAGGTCGATCCACAGAGCTTCGTGATTTTCTACATGGAGGTCGGTCCTAGTTGTGTGTGTGAGGTTGTTTTTTACATACAGACATACTCCTCCCCCATGCCTATTGCGATCATTCCTAACCATGTTGAAACCTTGAATGTTTATTTCATCATCGTTTATACTTGAATCCAGCCAGGTTTCTGTGATTGCAATTATTGAAGCTTTGGCCTTATTAGCTAACAAGTTTATTTCTGACAATTTATGGTACATTGATCTGGCTTAATGTGGATAACATGGAGCCCTTTGTTGGTGAACACTCTGTATTCATCTTTGATTTTGAATGTGTCCTGGCTGGATTCTGAGTTGTTAATACTTGGATCATTTACATTAATATTCGGTAATGAATGCAAGGCACACTTATTGCAAAGGAATTCCCGTTCTTTACTGTTGGTCTTCTTAGAGATGCACTTCATGTGAGCTACCTGTTTACACTTTACACAGTTTTGGATCTTCTGACGTCGTGTTATGAGTGATTCACAAATAAAACAAATGGTTTCGCGATGTTGTACAGCTGAGTTCCTACATTTAACACATTTAACTTTGTTTCTACTGTTAACGTAAGTACATCGGTTATGAACAATTTCATTACAACTGTTGCATTGTAAAAGTGAACTCCTATTGTTGAAACCAATATTACAGACTATACATAGTTTTTTCTTACTGTTTATCATACGACTGGAGGTGTGGTTTGGTCCACGTCGATCAGCTGTTTGTGCGGGAGAGAGTAGGGGATACTCGCGGTCGGGCTGTGGTTGTTTGCTGTTGTTGTTGTTGTTGTTTTCATTGTCCGTTGATGCTGCTTCCCTGTAGATGTATTTGCGAGTGCTACCTGTTTTTATTGTTGTTCTTGTTGCATTTCTATAATATGTTTCCCAATAATAGCCCCATGGAAAACGAAGGGATATCTTACCTATCACATAAAGATTCATATATTAGTAAATGAAAGTAGAGAACATTGGAAATAACCTAAATAATCCATATAGCCGGGAAAAATACAATTGTATTTGAGAATCGGCTCATCTGTCTTCTTCTTCTTATGGGGGTCGGCCGGGTATTCCTATTCCAGCCACGCCTTTGTATCAGCTTCCTCTCTTTAGGGAAACAACATAAGAACATAAGAAACTGGGAGTCTGCAGAAAGCCGATTGGCCTAAGCAAGGCAGATCCCTGTCCCACACAACCCCAAATCAATTACAAAGCCCAATTATAGGCTCAACACTCCAATACCCTGAGGATCATCTTACCAAAACGGTTTGAGATTAACGCAGGATTATGGGGTTCTGCAGAGCGCTGATTGGCCCAACCCGGCTGATCCCCCTTCACACCCAACCCTTCTCGTCCATATGCTTATCCAATTTTATCTTAAAGCTCCCTACAGTTTTAGATCCCACTATAGCACTTGGTAGTCCATTCCACCCATCTACAACTCTGTTACCAAACCAATATTTGCCTATATCTTTTCTGAAACGAAATTTATCTAATTTGAAACCATTGGTACGAGTTATTTCGCTATCTCTGAGCTTTAGTACATTTGTCATGTCCCCTTTGTTAAATCCCACTAACCCACTTGAACACTTCTATCATATCCCCTCTAACTCTGCGTCTCTCTTAACGAATGTAACCCTAATTTCTTCAACCTTTCTTCATACGGAAGACTTCTAATATTATGGATCATTTTTGTCATTCTACGCTGTACTCTCTCCAATGAATCTATGTCCATTCTGTAATAAGGACACCAAAATTGGACAGCATAATCCATATGGGGTCTCACTAATGACAAGTAAAGTTTTAAGATAACATCAGCAGTTCTGTTACTCACACTCCTAGAGATGAACCCGAGAATCCTGTTTGCCCTATTACGAACGCCTTTACACTGTTTTCTAGGCTTCAAATCATTGCTAACAAACACACCTAGATCTTTCTCGCAGTCTGAATTTTCTAATTCTAAATTAGCTAGTTTATATTTAACATTTGTTTGCATCTTCCCTATCTTTAATACCTTGCATTTGTCAATGTTAAACTTCATCTGCCAATTTACTGACCATTCATGTAAAGTATCTAGATCCCTTTGGAGGCACTCTATATCGCTATCTGAATCAATTGATCTCCCCATTTTAGTATCGTCTGCGAATTTACTTATCCACAAAAAAAAACCCAGGAAGAAATATATCCCTACATTTGTTTAGAAGATCCTTACATTTGGAAACCCATTACGCCATGGACCAATAGAGAAGAAAGGGAGGTGGCTGTGAGGAAGGGAAGAAGGCACGTGTTTCGTCAATGAAGGGAGGCGCCGTTGTAAAGGCCAAGCTTCCCGCCAAACAACTGAACTGGGAGGGAAGGGCCTGTCACTGATCGATCGATAATAGCAGAGTGCAATTTACATTTAATAAATAAATGATTGAACTGTGCATACAACTATGTTTGCATATCTGAATATTCTTACTATATATTTTAAGTACATACACGATAAATTAGGTAAAACTGAGAGGTCAGGAGTCTATTTAAAAGTTATCTTACCGTACGAAAGTATAAGAGACGAAGCGAAACATGGTGAAGAAACTGACGAGTGATAACTGTGCCACTTTATCTAATATGTTTCCCAATAATAGCCCCATGGAAAACGAAGGGATGTCTTACCTATATCACATAATGATTCATATATTACTAAATTAAAGTAGAGAACATTGGAAATAACCTAAATTGTCCATTTAGCCGGAAATAATACAATTGAATTGGGATTTCGATTCTCGCTGGTGTCTAGTCAAAATGATCCTATGTATGGTACTATTCACAGTCGTTTTGCCAACGGCCACCAGACTTTTGCCTTGCTCGAATTCTACGTACATCATTCTCGGTCATTTCGTGACATATGCCATTAAGACTTCGTTCACAGATGCATTCTGATGTTGTGTAAGCGCCAATTACTATTATGTGTGATATAGCGTAAATTAGGGAGAATAATTCGTATTGCTATGCTACTTATTAATTTCAATATTTCTAAGTCTCTCATAATTGCTATTTTAAAGAAAACGTTGCTGTTTGCGTTATTATAGAAAACGTTAAATCAGGCCATATGCCTATAATTTGAACCAAAATCAGTTAAATCACGACTCGTTAATTTGTGGTATGTTACAATATGTAATCAAGTAAGGAAGTAGGCTATACTGTGAAGATACTTTACATGCATAGGTTTGCATACCTTATGTAGAAAGTAGGAAAATGAAATCAGCGAAACATAATTATTTTCACAATAAGGCAGAGGAATATCAGAATAACCCAAAGAAACTATGGAGGCACCTAAAAACAACAGGCTACAGCAACAAGACAAGGGATTCGTCTAACACTAATATTGCTCTCACCATTAATGATCAGGTTTGCCACGATAAACGACAAATTTCAACCTATTTCAACTCCTTCTTCACTTCCATAGCAAACACACTTTCAGAGAACCTACCTCAACCTCTCAATAAATACACGACAACAACGGCCACCGTTCGTAATTTCTACAGAGATAAAGACCCGAACACATTTAGATTGCAAAATGTTACACCAAAATACACTTTTGACGAGCTGTCTAACCTAAATGTACATAAGAGCACAGGACCAGACAAAATTCCTGCCAAATTTCTACGAGATGGAGCCATTGGTATAGCAGGCCCCCTAACCCACATCATCAACTTGCCAATTAACACCAACACAGTACCTGCTGAACTGAAGGAAGCTATTGTAACCCCTCTATTCAAGAAAGGAAATAAACTAGAAGTTGGCAACTACAGACCAGTTAGCATATTATGTATTGTATCTAAAATCCTTAAAAGAGCGGTATACACCCAAATTGAATACTACCTCAAACAAAATGATCTATTCTATAAGTTTCAATCAGGTTTCAGATGCATGTACTCGACAGACTCCTGTCTCATCCACTTAACGGATCACATTCGTAAAGAAATGTCTAAAGGTAACTACACCGGTATGGTTCTTCTTGATCTACAAAAAGCGTTTGACACAGTAGACCATGATATCCTATGAAATAAACTACAAGCAATGGGCATAGGGTCTGTGAACTGGTTTAAATCTTATCTTAGTGGTAGAACGCAAAGAGTCAAAATTGATGATAATATATCTGATCCTATGCCAATTAACTGTGGGGTCCCGCAGGGAAGCATGCTTGGTCCCTTACTCTTTCTCTGTTATGTAAATGACATGGAACTGAGCGTCTCATGTAAATTATTACTGTATGCAGACGACAGCGTGCTTCTGGTTTCAGGAAAAGACCCAATAAGTATTGCCGCTTCACTTTCATAAGAACATAAGAACATAAGAAAATGGGAGTCTGCAGAAAGCCGATTGGCCTAAGCAAGGCAGATCCCTGTCCCACACAACCCCAATTACAAAGCCCAATTATAGGCTCAACACTCTAATACCCTGAGGATCATCTTACCAAAACGGTTAGAGATTAACGCAGGATTACGGGGGTCTGCAGAGAGCTGATTGGCCCAACCCTGCTGATCCCCCTTCACACCCAACCCTTCTCGTCCATATGCTTATCCAATTTTATCTTAAAGCTCCCTATCGTTTTTAATCCCACTATAGCACTTGGTAGTCCATTCCACCCATCTACAACTCTGTTACCAAACCAATATTTGCCTATATCTTTTCTGAAACGAAATTTATCTAATTTGAAACCATTGGTACGAGTTCTTTCGCTATCACTGAGCTTTAGTACATTTGTCATGTCCCCTTTATAAATACCACTAACCCACTTGAACACCTCTATCATATCCCCTCTAACTCTGCGTCTCTCTAACGAATGTAAGCCTAATTTCTTCAACCTTTCTTTATACGGAAGATTTCTAATATTATGGATCATTTTTGTCATTCTACGTTGTACTCTCTCCAATGAATCTATGTCCATTCTGTAATAAGGACACCAAAATTGAACAGCATAATCCATATGGGTCTCACTAATGACAAGTAAAGTTTTAAGATAACATCAGCAGTTCTGTTACTCACACTCCTTGAGATGAACCCGAGAATCCTGTTTGCCTTGTTTCGAACGCTTATACACTGTTGTCTAGGCTTCAAATCATTGCTAACAAACACACCTAGATCTTTCTCACAATTCGAGTTTTCTAATTCCACATTAGCTAGTTTATATTTAACATTTGTATGCATCTTCCCTATCTTTAATACCTTGCATTTGTCAATGTTAAACTTCATCTGCCAATTTACTGACCATTCGTGTAAGGTATCTAGATCCCTTTGGAGGCACTCTATATCTCTATCTGAATCAATTGTTCTCCCCATTTTGGTATCGTCTGCAAATTTACTTATCCTACTAGTTATACCTAAATCAAGGTCATTTATGTATATAACAAACAACAGAGGACCTAATACAGTTCCCTGGGGGACACCACTTTTGACTGCTCCCCATTCTGACTTCGTACCATTTATGCTGACTCTCTGCTTCCTACCAATTAGCCATGACCTAATCCATCCCAACAACGCCCCACCTATTCCATGCGCCTCAACCTTTCTCATCAATCTCTCATGGGGGACTCTGTCGAAAGCTTTACTGAAATCTAAATATATTATATCATATGACTTGTCATTATCTACTGCTTCATATACCTCTGAGAAAAAACTAAGCAAATTAGTAAGGCAAGAACGTCCCTGAGTGAATCCATGCTGAGAAGAATTTATTAAATTAAATGTATCTAAGTGGTTTCTAATTGTACTAGCAATAATTGACTCTAGTAGCTTTCCTATGATTGATGTAAGACTAATGGGACGGTAATTGGATGCTATTGATTTGTCACCTTTTTTGAAGATCGGAACCACGTTTGCAAGCTTCCAAGCTTCTGGAACTATACCTGTCTCCAATGACTTGTTAAATAAAAATGTTAATGGGTAACTTAACTCATCCCTACATTCTTTTAATACTCTAGCATATTCCTCATCAGGACCAGGCGATTTATGAGGTTTCAGTCTGTCAATTTCCTTAAGCACATCATTTCTACTTATAGTAACCGTACTTAACCTATTTTCTATACTATTGCTATATACCTTACGGACTTCTGGAAACTGTGCCAAATTTGCATTAGTGAAAACGGAAAGAAATTGACTATTTAATGTACTGCACATTTCTAAATCATTTTCTGTCATTTCTCCTATCGAAGTTTTAAGGGGACCAATTACATCTCTAACCTTGGATTTATATAGTTGGTAAAAAGCTTTAGGATTATTTTTTGAGTCATTGGCAACCTTAATTTCATAATTTCTTTTTTCTTTCCTAAGATACATTTTTACCTGTCTTGATAGATTCTGATAGTAAGCAAGTAGGTGAATTTCGCCTTTCCTAATTTTTCTATATATTCCTCTCTTTTGTCCTAGAAGATCTAATAGTCTATTATTCATCCATTTGGGTTGGTTCTGTGTTGATCTAAATTTTCTTTTGGGGATGTATTTATTTTGTGCATTGAATACTGACTTGATAAAATTATCGTATGTATCTACCAAGGTTGACGTCTCTTCCTGACTTAAGATGACAGGTGCCTGAGAAGGGGTACACTCATTTGGACACCTGGATCGACTTAATTTTTTGACCATAGGGTCAGCTAATAGGGCTCTTCTTAACCCACCATAATTGGCTTTTCTAAAGTCAGGTATTAATGTTGTATTCTCTCTGGTATTACCTTTCCATTGTATATTAAAATACACAGAATTGTGGTCACTATTTCCTAGGTGGTCCCCTATCTCTACATTATTTACCATATGTTCATTGTTACTGAAAACTAAATCGAGAATATTATTACCTCTAGTCGGCGTATCTATGAATTGAAATAAAAAACTATCTTGTACTACCTCTATAAACTCCTCAGAATCAGAGTCTCCTATTTGATGCTGCCAATCTATATTCGGAAAATTAAAATCCCCCATAATGCACACATTGCTAAACTTTGATGCCATTTTAATTTCCTCCCATAATGACGTTCCGTCATTTCTACTCATATTTGGCGGTCTATACATAACTCCAATAACTATGGTCTCACTACCTTCGTTAACCTCTACCCAAACACTTTCATTATCGTTATTTAGTCTAATACCTGATTTAATACAGCTTTTTAATGTACTCCTGACAAACACTGCTATACCGCCACCCCTCTTACTTGTTCGGTCATATTTAAACAAACTATATCCTGGTATATCAAATTCTGCTAAAAAATGCCTGGTTTCTGTATTAATCCACGTTTCAGTTAGCGCTATTATGTCTATATTTTCTTTGCTAACAAGGGCTCTAAGTTCGTTCATTTTGTTACATAGACTCCTACAGTTTGTGTAATATACTCTCAATTTACTTCTTTTCTTTATACCTAATTTACCTTTATTTCTAACGACATTTCCATCTCCCGTTGCACCATCACTACTATCATTTGCATTATAGTCATCATTTTTAGCATGAGACTGAATATCCTTATCGCTTTCGCCTGACGCTAAAATTGTTCCATTTAACCTCTCATTTACACTCTCAATATTTCTGTTCAAAACCCCACAACCACAATATCTAAAGAACTAGCTAATGTAGAAACCCCTAACCGTGAAAGATGAACCCCATCCCTTGCGTACATCCCATCTCTCCCATAGAAACTATCCCAGTTATCAATGAATGGTATTGCTTTTTCTTTGCAATATTTCTCCAAACGGCAATTGACACCAATCGCCCTGGATGTCCATTCCTTGGGAACTCCTCTTCTGGGTAGGATACAATGTACTACAGGGATCCCTCCCTTCATCCTAACTTTATCTAACACATCCCGATACTGCTGCAGCAGTTCCTCACTTCTACCCTTACCAACATCGTTACTCCCGGCACTGAGACAGATAATGGGGTTATCTCCACTATCTTCCAAGATGTGGTCCATCTTCTCTAAAACCCTCCCAACTCCATGGCCAGGCAGACACACAACCTTCCTAAGTTTAGTGCGGGTAGCCCTAACTAAATGTCTTACCATGGAGTCGCCCACAATCGACACAGACTTACCTTCTCGGGACACAGACTTACCTTTCCCTCGGGAGGATCCAGCAGCTGCAGTTGGAGAACCCCCGGTGGTGGCAGAAGCTCCCTTGGTGGTGGTGGTGGTGGGGTAATGGTGGTGGTAGGTAGCACAGCGTCAGAGGTTGGAGCTGAGTCGGCGGCAGGCACTTCGGTTATCCCTCCCTTATCCTGACTATCTTTTCCCTCACATTCGTCTCGCAAAGGAGAGAATGTATTTGTCACACTCATACCTATTCTACTATCCTGCTTCTTGAGTGTGACTTTCCCACCCGTATTTTTAACAACCTGCCATGAATACAATTTTTCATCAACTTCCTCCCTTTTCCCCTTACTTGACTTTATTTCCTCTTGGCTAAGCTTGAAAGCTAGATTTTCGTCTTTAATCAATCCACTTCCCTCTGAATTTTAACATTAACCTCCCTTAGAGCCAAGACCTCTTCCTTCACCACAACCATCTCCTCTCTTACCTGGAGAATAAGATGATGCAGATCAGTTAGAGACTCGCACTCCATACCTGCCATGATCCCAATAAGCTTAGCGAGGAGCAAGAAACTAAGTACAGAAAAACAAAACACAAGTAAACTAACAGCTAAAAACTGAGTTATAACACTTTTATATAACACGAGTGCACTGCCCCCAAACACAGGTAGGTGTAATGGTCACTAAAGGTCACTGGTAAGTGGTCCGGGCAGGAGCTCAGATTAACACAACCTTCTCCTGTCACTGACTGAACTAGACTGGGGACTTTCCAAAGAACTAGCATCATGTAGTGAATGGCTAGTGGACAATAGACTATCTCTTCACCTGGGCAAGACGGAAGCCATCTTATGTGGAACAAAACGCAAACTGAAAGACATTGTGGGCTTCTCGGTCAACTGTAATGATATTCCTATAACAACAGTGTCACAAGTTAAATATCTCGGACTGAAACTGGACGCGAGTTTGTCAGGTGAAACAATTTTGGAATCTATCCTGAGTAAGTGTAGAGCACGTATAAAATACCTGTATAGACAGGTGGGATGCTTGCCCGCGGCGACCAAAAAGACCCTCTGCCAAGCGCTTGTTCAATGTCATTTTGACTATTCTGTGTCATCCTGGTACTCTGCATCATCTAAATCAGCACAGCACAAACTTCAGGTCACTCAAAATAAAATGGTTAGGTTCATGCTGAACCTAGGACCCAGATCACATGTTGGCCAGGAACAACTTCAGTCACTAGGTATGCTCAATGTCTCTGACAGGGCCAAACAAATCAGGCTAACTAATGCCTTCAAAATGTTCTATGACAGAGCTCCAGAGTATCTAAAGAATTATTTTGTTAAAGCAAATGAGAGGAGTGGACATAATACAAGAAACATGATGTTTAATTTTAAGGTCCCGAGAATCCAAGGACAGGGTAAGCAAACATTCTTCTTCACTGCCATCAATGACTGGAACGACCTACCCCAGTCAGTCCGTGAAAATAGAACACTGTATTCCTTCAGACGTAGCCTGAAGGAACACCTGAACCGGACAGCTGCGAGAAGGGAGCACCAAGCTTATGTCTACTACTAAATACGACATAAGAGATAGACAAACCAAACTGAAATGATTACTGATTACGGATTACTGATATTTACTATAGGATGTAAGGTATCTTAAAATAACCCCCTAGAAATACTTTCTCTAAAGAATCTATTTCTTTATCCTCCCCTTTTCCCCAGCTAACCTAATCCCACAAGGACCCCAATGGAAATACGCCTAACGGCCTTATTGGGCTATCCTTAGTTGGAATTATGCAAGGCTGGTACATGTCATATTTATAACATACTATGTGGTACCAACTCTGTAAATTGCTAACTGAATAAATATTATTATTATTATTATTATTATTATTATTATTATGTGTGTGTGTGTATATATATATTAGTAATTCGATCACCGCGAATTGAGTAGGATGAATGAGAAGTTATAATTCGTGTATTACCATGACCGGTAGCCTATAGTAGGCCTATACTGTATTTAGGGCTCAAATTCGCTTTGACCTAACTTTGCTGGGAACCTATCTCTCGGTCTTATTGGGGGTTGACTGTATAACCTTGTGTGAAAAGCAGAAACAACAAAGTATTATGTTATAACATACTAGTATAGCGGAATCAAGATGGCGTCTAGATGCTAACACCTGGCGGTAACCCTACAATATAAACTTACCCATAGCGGTCATTTCAAAGGGCTAATCTTTTGAACAAACAGTAGTGCCAATGTAGCATATGTATTGCTAGATCTGGAGGAATTTACTTCGATCTAATAGCATTTTCTTGCATCCAGTGACATGAATTCTAGTTTTATTTTAGGAATATTAGCGATATTGAACAATATTAGAGAGATCATGGTATTATCCTATATACTGTTGCCAGTATTTCACTATCTAGCGACATTCTAGCAACTTTTGAGAATGGATCTAGCACTATTTAGTTTTTAGTTTTGGTAACCTGAGACCGAACTGGTTATTTATTTATCTCTTGGATATTTATTATCAACTGTCCAAGGCTGTAGGTGGGTACAATTGACAAAGGTGAAGGTAAATCTGGAGTCATCCATAGAATATAAGCTAATTAGCAAGAATTGGAGCTGGAATGAGTGTAGCATTGGTTAGTCTGTAAAACAAATCCAGGCTAACTTGTGAACCACTGTGAACTGGCCTTAATTTCGGCTGTGTTTTCAAAGGTGGCCCTTCACCCCCCCTCAAAATGGAAATATCTATTGTGAATTTGTTTTCTATTTTAGGGTAAAAATTATACAAAATCAAAGCACATGTGCATTATATGTCAAATTAACATGCTTTGAAGAGTGACAAAAACAGGATGAGATTTTTTGGCGAGCTATGCCCTTTAAATAGTTCATATATGCATTTGTTATGTAGACAGAACAGAGTAAATGTTAGGCTATGTCTTATATATATTTACAATATACCATATATTACATAATAATTATAAGGCATTGATATTTTATAAGCATTCCCTATTTAAGGCGTGATTAATAATATCGCATTATTATTATTCCCTGCCTTTGAGTTACCAGCATGTGTGTTTTCATGTAGTCACTCTGGTAGACCTATTAACCATAATACGCTCTTGATCGACCAGTAGTAAAAGGATTACTACAAAATAATGTAGTTAGGCAGGGCGCGATTAGTTAAACTCCATGAGTAGGCTATGCGAGCCTCTCGCAAAAAAAAAAAAAAAAAAAAAAACATGTCTACGTCGCCGAGAACTCTGTTTTGTAATGCCATAGTTATCAATGTATTCAGATTGGTAAATAGAGTTAGGTGGTCATTCTAATAACTAGTTTACTCATCCACGGCCTTGACTATGGAATTATGTACACACCTTATAAAATGCAGTACATAGGCTAAATTTAAGGATTGCGCATCTACGGTTCGTAGATGCGCAATCCTTAATTTTTTCAAACTCTGAATACTAACCTCCCGTAAGCGATATTTAACATTTAAATATTTCATGTCCTCTATAATTTCATTTATTAGATATGATTATGTATAGTTATTACAATTACATAAAACAGTATTGCGTGTTTTAAGCAGGTTTTGAAGCTAGGAGAACACTGTGTCGTCTGCAGTTGGTTGGTGATAGTATGATGCCGTGTGCTAATTATTACCAACGTCGATCATCCCGATGGAAGTTGGTTGGTCGGATTAGTCTAACTCGTGTGATACCCGCTTTAGGCACCGTAACAACTCAGCCATGAGCGAATATAAGGGAAGCAACCTTAATTCTTTTATTGAAGAAACAGGTTATAGTGTCGTGGAGGTTGCTTCCATTATATCCGCTCATGGCTGAGTGGTTACGGTGCCCAACTCTCCTAGATATACCTGGAGTGAGTGGGTTCGAATCTTGGTCAGGATACCTCTCTCCCAACCTGTCCGACATTATCATTAAACATTTGTCATTCAGAGAGGTACCAGGACGATAACAATTGTATCACTTAGCCGAGTTGGCGGGGGTGGAATATGTAAAATAGTCATGGTTGAAGTCTAAAAAATTCACCACGTGTTCGAAGGCATAGTCCTCCACGAGACTATAACCTGGTTCTTCAAATAAGAACTAAGGTTGCTTCCTATATATCAGTTCATGGCCGAGTGGTTACAGTACCCAACTCTCCCAAATATACCTGGAGTGAGTGGGTACAAATCCTGGTCAGGATAACTCTCTTCCAATGGAACAGGGGTTCCAGCAACTCCTTACTACATTCAAATCAGGCCTCCCCTGGGTATTGCCCTGCTCAATTGGTGTCTACAATCTTGCCAGTTGTTGTTGTTGTTGTTGTTGTTGTTCCCCAAGCTGCCTGGCCGAACAGCCCCAAGGCCCCGAGCAAGGCCAAGGCCATAACTAAGCGCCCCCACAGAACCCTCCCTGCTGACCACAATAAAGCCTGGGTGACCCAAGCCACTCCATGGCTGGGAGCTGAGGAGGGTGCGGAAATGCCCGGGAAACCAAAGCCCCACCCAGGACCCTGTGCCCCTCAGCAATTATGAAAAGAAAGTTGAGGGGCAAAGGAAAAATGTGACGCTTTGGCTTCCAATCTGCCAACTTCTAAGTAGGCAGATTGGGAGGTCAATCCACGGAAGAGATGCCGTCACTTGAGATCTATAAAATATATAAGTAAAAGGAACAGTCAGAGTAAGCTATGGGTATGGCAGAGATCGCTCAGTTCTCACTCTGATAGACCAGCCCATCACCACAATCTCGCCAATTACACAGTATACTGAAGATTATGCTCAATTTTGCGGACATGATTGGATGGGATCGATTTGTGTGATTTTGGGATCTGGCCAATCGACTATAGCCTCGGATTTGACTTCAGTCAGAGCTAGGGTGTCAAACAATAGCCAATTCCAAACCAGCCAGAAAACAAAAACCCTACTGTTTTTATTATTATTATTATAGGGTGAGGGCTGGTCCTGTTCAGAGTGAGGTTTGGCATCCTCTACCCAAACTTAGCCGTTTCTGACTGTCTCTTTCCCTGTACTACTTTTCCTACTTTGAGAAAGCTAGGAATCCTCTTCCCCTTGTAAAAATTACCTACTAGACAAGACAGAGAAAGGGGCGAGGGAACGCGAAAGTGGTCCCTGACCCTAAAAATTGGAACTATAAATGTTGTTTCTGTTAGGGATCTGTCTGAAGTCGGCCACCCCCAGCTATAGGGTATGTGCCTGAGTATATACATACAGTACATATAGTACCGGTACATACATACGTTATAGTACGTATAGAAAGTTGAAGTATCTGTTACAGTTGCTATTTAGTTTTTGGAAGTGAAAAAATGGTAAAAACAATATCATTTCATGTAAGATATGATGTATTCTTTCCTATTCATTCCTATCTTAAAACAAAATTATTCTGGCTTGACACCCTGCTCAGAGCAATGGTGGGAAGGAATTTTGACCTTTAAATGTACAAAAGTTATCTATAGCACCACATTATCTAGAAGAGCCCTATGTAAGTACGATCCCTGACAAGCCAAGATGTTATTAATTAACATCGTTCTTAACACCAATAACCCCTCAAATGAAACTAATGAAAGCATGTGAACCTCCACAGATTCGAACCCAGGATACCACATACAGAACTTACACGCTTTAACCATTACTCCATCAAGGCAGCTAAAGGTACAGCACATGACCACAATTAAAATCCATTTATCGATTACTGGACCTGCCTTGATAGCTTAATGCATAGTGCGCGGAATTTCGATGTGAGTATCTTAGGTTCGAGTCCTCGGAGTGCCACATGTATTTGTTGATTTCATTAATTGAGTTTAGATGTGAAGTTGGTTGGTGTAAAAAACATAATAATATCTATCCATCTATCTATCTATTGCCTGACGCCGTGATCCCCGAAGGCCACGAACGAACTGCCCCCATGCACCTCTGTCCCCAGTAAGTCGACGCCCCTCCTCCCAACCAGCACCGCCTTCATTCATATACTTCCTCACTCCATCCTTCCACCTCTCCCTCGGTGAACCTCTCCCTCTCTGTCCTTCCACCTCGCTCTCGTATACCCTCTTAGTCAATCTCTCGCTTTCCATACGTTCCATATGGCCGAACCATCTCAAGTTGTTCCTTTTCACACTTTCCAGCACATCTACCTCCACACCACACCTCCTTCTTACTTCCTCATTCGTCTGTCTATCCCTCCATGTAACTCCGCACGCACTTCTCAAACAACTCATTTCCACCGCTCTCACTCTTGGTCCGAGTCTCTTCCCGAACGTCCATGTTTCGCTTCCGTAAGTTAGTGTCGGGATTACCACACAATGCAAGGACTTCTTCACTTCCATACTGACCACTCTATTTCTTGTTACTGCTTTCAACGTTCCTACAACCCTCTACCGCACTTCTTCATCCATAGTCCCATCTTTACTCAACACACTGCCCAGATACTTAAAAGAGCTGACAATCTCAATTTTTCCTTTTTTTTTTTTTTAAGAGACAATGAACGGAGGAAGGAAAAACACAGATAAAACAAAAAAGGTCCATGTGCCTAAAGGCATCCTCCATTCATACAATGTTTGTAACAACTGGATTTAAACTGTTGTAGATTGTAAGTTTGTGGAAAGCAACTTGAGGGAAGTGAATTCCAAAGAGTAGTAGTTCTGGGGATAAATTAATTTTGATAAGCAGAAGTTCTGCATTGTGGAGGAAAAAGTGTAAATTCATGGGCGCTCTCAGCTGCCCTAGTTCTACGGGGAAAGATGTGGAGAGGCGGCACAATTGAAGCAAGTTCCTCAAAACAATTGCTGTGAAAATATCTGTAGAATAATGCAAGGGATGCAACGTTTCTTCGTATGGATAATGTAGGAAGGTCCTGTGTGATTGCAGGGTTATTGATTAATCTAATAGCTTTATTTTGAATTTTGTCCAACTGTCTCAATGCAACCACTCCACTTCCCCTCCACAGAGGTGAACAGTAATCCATCTGAGAACGCACATGACTTTTATATATTACGGCCAACTGCTCGTCAGTGAAGAATTCTCGAACTCTGTACAGGAGTCCCAGTTTTTTAGAGGCATTCTTAGCAATGCTTCTAACACAATGTGTCCAGCTCAAGTTAGTAGTTAATGTTACACCGAGAATGTCAATACTAGCGGAAGTGGGAATATTTACATCATTACAAAATATATGGGAGTCAGTGAGATTCTGTCGGTTAGAAAATTGAATGTACTTGGTTTTCTGTGCATTAAAGGAAACTAGATTCTTTTGTCCCCATTCATTAATTCTAGAAAGGTCCTGGTTCAGATAAATTGCAGTGTTTATTTTTGAATTTATAAGATCGGGTTGGGTGAAAGAATTGGTAAATGTGAAGGAACTGTGGAGTGTTGAGTCATTTGCGTAGGAATGTATTGGATTATGAGTGGTAGATATGAGATCATTGATATGAATGAGGAACAGAGTTGGGGCCAAAACTGATCCCTGGGGAACACCAGCATTTATTGAGTGAAATTGAGAATAAAGGCCATCTACCATTACACATATTTTTCTGTTATGAAGATAAGAAGAAATTAGTGGAACTAATGATGCAAGGCCGTAGTGTGACATCTTCGACAGTAAGGACTGATGCCAGACTCTATCAAATGCCTTTGATATATCCAGTGCTATTGTATGTGTTTCACCATGTTGGTCTGTAGCTTGGTTGATTTGATGTGCAAGAAGGCAAAGAATGTCTGCAGTTGATCGACATCGTCTAAAACCATATTGCCTATCACTGATTAATTTATTATTCTCAAGATGCTTAATTATGTGATTATTTAATATAATTTCAAAGACTTCACCAAGAGTGGAAATTGTTGTTGTTGTTTTTCCTCAGGCTGCCTGGCCAAACAGCCCAAAGGCCCCGAGCAAGGCCAAGGCCATAACCGAGCGCCCCAACAGAACCCTCCCTGCCGACCACAATAAAGCCTGTGTGACCGAAGCTACTCCATGGCGGGGAGCTGAGGAGGGTGCGGAAACACCCGGGAAACCAAAGCCCCACCCAGGGCCCTGTGCCCCTCAGCAATTATGAAAAGAAAGTTGAGTGGAAGTTATAGCTATTGGTCTGTAGTTTGATGGATCTGAAGAGGCACCTTTTTTAGGAACTGGATGGATGTTTGCTTGAGGGTGCAAAGGCGGCAGTATGTGTGGAGAATGAGCAGAGCGAGTTCTTTGACCTGAGTGTTGGGTTGAAACAGGGGTGTGTGATGTCCCCGTGGTTGTTTACAGTATATATGGATGGAGTCATGAAAGAAATACTAGGAGGAGCAGTGGATGTTGGTGTATCGCTGAAAAGGGAGGGAAAAGAGTGGAAGCTGCCTATACTGCTGTTTGCGGATGATACAGTTCTGATGAGCGATAATGAATGGGAGTTGCAGGGTCTGGTAAATGAGTTTGGAACAGTGTGCGAAAAACGGAATTTGAAGGTAAATGCGGGGAAGAGCAAGGTTATGGTCTTCGAAAGGGGTGAAGTCACAGAGTGTGAGGTGAAGTTGAACGTTCAGCTATGGCATTACGATAGGGCAGACTGGGAGGGTCTTCAAGATTTCTTTATTGATATTCCCTGGACCTCCTATTTTTCTAATGATGCACACTCCACCTTGAGCCACATACAAGATTTTATAAAAATTGGAATGGAATCTTTCATTCCTCATCAAAAGTACAGTAAAAGATCTAATTCACCTAAATGGTTTGACCATATTTGTGCTAGAGTAACTGAACAAAAAGCAATAGCCTACAATGCATACACAAGATAAAAAACACATGAAGCCTTTAATTACTTTAGAAACATTAGAAATCATGCCAAAATTTTATTAAATCTAACTAAATCACACTTTCTCCACAAGCAGGCAAATAAACTTCTAAATAATCCAAATGATAACAAAATATTTTGGTCTACTCTCAACTCATTCAAATCCAACTTCACTACTGTTTCATCCATTCCACCATTAAAATCTCCGACTGGCAATCTTGTAAGTGACCCACGAGGTAAAGCTAACCTTCTTGCGGATATTTTCTCCACCAACTCAACCTTAGATGAAATAAATCAAGATGTCCCTGTAGTTAATTTTAATTCGCCTGAAATTCCCTCACTTAACCCGGCAACGGCGAGGGGGGGGTATTGAACTAGCTGCCCATGGGCGAGCATATTGGCTCCATTCAGGCCTCTAATCGTAATTTTACGATAAATATCGTTATTACTTATTCATACGAGCCTATTTTACCTTCACTATGAAGATAGTAACCTGTAACAACAATAAAACATTTGAAAATATAATTTTTCTGGTCAAAATCGCGAATATAGATGGACCAGCCCATTCATGAATTATGGAGAAAATTGAGGCTACCCCTCCCTCCACGAGGCCTCAAGCCACACTGAGCCTACTCATTCACACACTGGGTTGTATAACACACTCACTAGGTACGTAAGCACATCCTCCACACATTTTGCTAATGTTAGCACAAAAATATACCAACGAATTAGGGAATAACAGGGAAAATAGGTGATAATTGAGGGGGAAGGGAAAAGGGGGAAGGAGGGGATGTGGAGGAGTGATATGAGGTATAGGGAAAACAAAAATTGTTTAGTGCTACTGGGGCCGTTTAAATGTTTTTTTTAGGCCTCCCTCTTAAGAGCTTTGCCGCCGTCGCCCAGTAAAACCTCTTATGAGCTTTTCCGCCGTTTACGGGTTAAGATCCACACCAGACATGTCAAAACTATTTTGCAGAATCTCTCAGTAGATAAAGCTCCTGGTCCAGATGAAATTCCTCCAATAGTACTTAAGAATTGCTCCTTGGTGCTCGCTCCTGTATTGGCAAAATTATTCCGTCTGTGTACTCATACCTCATGTTTCCCAGTATCCTGGAAAGAAGCAAACATCCATCCAGTTCCTAAAAAAGGTGCCTCTTCAGATCCATCAAACTACAGACCAATAGCTATAACTTCCACTCAACTTTCTTTTCATAATTGCTGAGGGGCACAGGGCCCTGGGTGGGGCTTTGGTTTCCCGGGTGTTTCCGCACCCTCCTCAGCTCCCCGCCATGGAGTAGCTTCGGTCACACAGGCTTTATTGTGGTCGGCAGGGAGGGTTCTGTTGGGGCGCTCGGTTATGGCCTTGGCCTTGCTCGGGGCCTTTGGGCTGTTTGGCCAGGCAGCCTGAGGAAAAACAACAACAACAATTTCCACTCTTGGTGAAGTCTTTGAAATTATATTAAATAATCACATAATTAAGCATCTTGAGAATAATAAATTAATCAGTTATAGGCAATATGGTTTTAGACGATGTCGATCAACTGCAGACATTCTTTGCCTTCTTGCACATCAAATCAACCAAGCTACAGACCAACATGGTGAAACACATACAATAGCACTGGATATATCAAAGGCATTTGATAGAGTCTGGCATCAATCCTTACTGTCGAAGATGTCACACTACGGCCTTGCATCATTAGTTCCACTAATTTCTTCTTATCTTCATAACAGAAAAATATGTGTAATGGTAGATGGCCTTTATTCTCAATTTCACTCAATAAATGCTGGTGTTCCCCAGGGATCAGTTTTGGCCCCAACTCTGTTCCTCATTCATATCAATGATCTCATATCTACCACTCATAATCCAATACATTCCTACGCAAATGACTCAACACTCCACAGTTCCTTCACATTTACCAATTCTTTCACCCAACCCGATCTTATAAATTCAAAAATAAACACTGCAATTTATCTGAACTAGGACCTTTCTAGAATTAATGAATGGGGACAAAAGAATCTAGTTTCCATTAATGCACAGAAAACCAAGTACATTCAATTTTCTAACCGACAGAATCTCACTGACTCCCATATATTTTGTAATGATGTAAATATTCCCACTTCCGCTAGTATTGACATTCTCGGTGTAACATTAACTACTAACTTGAGCTGGACACATTGTGTTAGAAGCATTGCTAAGAATGCCTCTAAAAAACTGGGACTCCTGTACAGAGTTCGAGAATTCTTCACTGACGAGCAGTTGGCCGTAATATATAAAAGTCATGTGCGTTCTCAGATGGATTACTGTTCACCTCTGTGGAGTGGAAGTGGAGTGGTTGCATTGAGGCAGTTGGACAAAATTCAAAATAAAGCTATTAGATTAATCAATAACCCTGCAATCACACAGGACCTTCCTACATTATCCATACGAAGAAACGTTGCATCCCTTGCATTATTCTACGGAGGATCATCTTTGTCATAAACACAACCTTCTTTTTCTGCCAAGCCATAATCTATTATTCGGGTTGTGATTTTGTTATCCCCTTGCCCCTCATCTACCACCAAAACGTTATCAGAGTGAAGATCGCAGTGGTGGTACATCTTACCATGGATCTCGACTAGATTGTAAGCTAGGCTCACAACAATGTCATGCGAATGGTGACTGTCACCCTTGTCTTCGAGATATTTTGTCAAAGAACAACCCTCAACATATTCCATAATTATGACAAGTTCGTCCTCAGCTACAGCATACAATTGAGGAGCACCCCCTGCTCCATCTAGGTCAAAGAGAGTCGCAGCCTCCTTCATGTGGCCAACATAAGGACGCCCAGCATGTATGTCCTCCTCAAATACAGTCTTCATGCAGGCCAGTTGACCCCTGTACTCTACTAGGTCAGCCTCGCCATAGTGGCCACAGCCGAGGCATTTCAAGAAAGACAAATCCTTCTTTATGTCACCATAAGCCAATGTGAGATCCTTAACCTAAGATGTGCGCATGGGGGGTATGAGACACCACACGCCTGTGCGCACATATTTGAGCTGTTCCCATCACTAACATCGTTAGTTTACCATAAATAGCATTAATACTTATCCATATGCACCTATTTTAGGTTGATTATAAAGGTATTAACCTGTTACAGCAATAAAACAAGTGGAAACAGCGTTTGGATGGTCAAAATCGGCGATACAGGCCGGGAGTTACATAATGTATGGCTGAGTCAACCTCCCTCCCCTCCTCCCCTCCCCTTATCTGGAGAGACACTGTTACGCAATAGTCTCTCTCTCGCTCTTTCCCACGCTTGGTAACAGTGATGACAACGCCCTGCTACCAACTCGCTAATGTTAGCACGAAAATAGACCACAGAATAAGGGAATAACAGGGAAAATAGGTGATAACTGAAGGAGGGGAGGGAAGTGGGGAAGGAGGGGATGTGGAGGAGTGATATTTGGCATGGCCCAGGGGAAAAAAAAAGAAAAAACAAATGTTGGGGGTGTTTTAAATGGATTATTTTAGGCCCAGGATCTTAAGAGTCTTCACGCTGTCGCCCGGGGAAACTCTTAAGAGTCTTCCGGCACTTGCCGGGTTAAGGGTCATTGTGAAGACGACGATTATATCCCCGAGTTTACAGACTCGGGGCAACTGTAGGCTACCCGGTTGCATTGGCATCTGTTGCAAAATTACGCGTGAAAACTAGGATATGGTCTGGTCGATTAATTATGAATGCCGACAATAACGCTAGGCTATAATATACTGTAAACATAATGAACATGATATTTATGACTATTCAATTGTATTCATACACATTATCAATTCTAAAATTATAATGTATATTCTTATTGTAGCAGAACATCATCTACTGAATATAATACTACATAATTAAGTAAAATAAAAATGACATATCGTGTTGAAATATATTAGTCCTCCCATAAAAAGTCATATATGTAAGTTTTCTTAATTTATTAATAAGAGAAAACGTACATTATATGAGTAACAAATGTATTTTTTCTGTTAGTAAAATATAATCGTTAGGTTTTGTATACAATAAATGTTAGCAAAGTAATAGAGTTAAGGTTAGTATGAAATAAATTTTAGCAAAATAATAGTCAGGGTTAGATAAAGATAATTAAGTAATAAGTTATAGCCACTTATAATTATTTATAACGAGAACAATGTTGTGAAGCTGTAAATAATTACTTTTGTTTTTCCAATCATATGATAACCTACAATTTGTTTTGATTAATTAGTCTTTCTATTATGTTATATAGTATGTCGCTATATCTTAGCTATTGTTAGTTTATAATATATTATTTATTGATATATAGCCTACAGTAGGACCGGGTCCATCTTCCCAATTGCTTCACATCTGGCATTGGTTTATATATAATACTAGCAGGGGTACCCGGCATTGCCCGGGTAATCACCATAATCACCATCACTACTACCACCACTACTACTACCATAATCACCATCATCAATCACTACTACTACAATCATCACAATACTACTACTACCATAATCACCGGCCTCGACCTCCCTGTGCCTCATTAAACAGTGACCTCGATTTCGGCCGCTAAATGACCTCCGATTTTGGATCTGACCTCATCCGCTGCGAACAACTTTTGTTCCATACACCTATTCGATCGGAGGCCTCCTTCTGTCCCAAACGGCAATTTTTTTCGCATTTTTTTCGCTCCTGTATACTACATAAGTTCTGCCGAAAATTGTATTAAACAAAAGTGTCTCTGATTTCCACTAAACTCGCCTAAAACCATCTCCAAAGCCTGGGCTTTCCAACGGTGCCCCACACTTTCACCTGGCACCAAAACTGTGGGAGGAGTTTAGTAACAAAGGTCGGGTAGGTCGGGTAACTGACAGACAGACAAACATTGACCTTTATTTATTAAGATTGTTCAGTAGGCTACTCCAGTTCAGTTGAAAGTGCCTTTCTAGCGGCACTTCCCTAGGCAGTTATATTTTATGTTATTTTTATTGTGTCTTTGTGTCGCTCTCTTTTTCTTTATTCATCTGTCCTCTTAGTTAATAAAGATACAGTACTTCCCCCGTACAGGTAACAGGTAGCCTACCCCTTACTTTCCGTGATTAACCCGCTGAGTACCAGCTAAATATTAATAAATGTACCACCCAGGACTGGCTGATTCTGATTTTTTTTTTTATTGCAGAAACAATAGCGAATGGGTTAGGAATGAAGGAAAAACAATAACAAAAATTGATCAAAAAGTGCAAAAAATGGTCCTACAGAGCCCCCGAAAAGGGATTTTACAAGAGTAAAAAATTGAAGCCAATTTCCCCCAAAAAACATGTTTTTGCGCGCTCACGTGCACACGGTTGGACTTTGAGAGTTTTCATCCATCGGCATGGGTGCGTGGGATACTTACACAGTTCCCATACAAATCTGAGCCCTCGGGGTGCCATAGGACCGGAGTAATTAGGACCGGACCGGCCAGGACGCAAACCATGCGTCGCTGAGCTTTAGCGTTACATACATTGTGGACGCAAACCCTGCGTCGCTGGGGCTCAGTGGGTTAACCGTTTTAGGATACGAACACACGTATAGCCTAATCTGTTAATTGTCAGACGAATTTATGCAGCTTAGGAAAAATATCTACGAATGAAATGGGTAAAAATATCTCAATTAACCCTCTGACATCCAAAATGCCTTCCTAAGTTGCTCAAAAACGTATAATGATAGCCAGGATAAAAGGAAGCAATGCGTCCTGGTTTACTTAAAGGGTTAATATTCATGTTATCACCACCTCTTCAATGTGTTGTCCCTCTCCCTTGACCTGACCCCGACCTCCCACAATAATCTATACACCCTCGATCACCTTACCTGCTAGCTAGGCTACTTCCCACCAAGATATATAGACTAAGAGGTATGTTCACTTCTGCCCGAATATCCGACATGCGCGCGCATGATGTCACGCACTTTTTCACTGGGGTTCACCAGGTGAGGAGCGGTCAGTCCTCTTCCGACCTCTGTCCAGTTCAGGTTAAGGCTTGGTTCCAGTCAATCCACTCTGAGTCCAGCCATTAGACCTATAACTCCATGCTTTCTCCCGATTTACTGACAACTTTTCAAATAGTTTACTTTGCTTTTTTTCAATATGCCTTATTGTGCTATTGATGGATGCAATTCCAATCAAAACAAGACATTGACCCAAATCTAACATTTCATTGCTTAATTCCCCCCAATAAAGAATTGTGTGTGTGTATGTGCGCGCATGTGTGTAGGCTATGTGTGTGTGTGTGGAACTCTGAAATTTAAGATGATTGATTTCCTTAACACCTTACGAGCGGCCTATGCGGTTTATTTATATGTACCGCACAGCGGGGTGTTTTTAGCCAAAATAGGGCTGTTTACGTGATCATTTTCATGCCTAAATAAGACCCAGAACGTAAAACAAGTACCTATCCCTGAAAGGGCATAAACAGAGCTCTCGAATGACACCATAACGATCCTTGTATGATGGATAGTTTTCTTGCAATAACCGTGCAACGCGAGTGCAAAAAGCAGGTAATTCGGTACTTTCGGTACATAATTGAGTATGTAGCGAGTGAGAGAGGGAGGAGGGAGCTGAGATTTGTGTCAGTAGGTTCGCCGCGGTGGTCTGGAGCAGTCATACGCTCGCTAGTCTCCTGCCACCACTTGTCTCTCTCTCTCAGCCACATTACGTGCTGAAATTGCCACTCGACCTATGTCGAGCGCCGCCACATAGTCCAGCTTTATTTAACTCGACTTATGTTGCTCGCCGCTAATTAAGGGTTAAATTGCAAAATATGCTTTACTTGATTTTAAATATATATGATTAAAATATAATAAGTTTAATTTGTAAGACAACTATTGACCTAAGTATACAAAGAACAACAATTTGAAGAATACACCAATCTTGAATATATAATATACACATGATTGTATTATAGAAGGAGGGGAGATTAATATAACCGAACCAAGAAGACACACACACACCAGGAAAAACGAAGCAAGATCAACGAAGGAGAGACTAAACTAAAACTAACATAGACGAAGGAAGGAGATGCAAAGATCAGAAGAACGAAGAGCCCAAGAATACCCACACTCAACAATCACGCAACAGGCAAAGGCAACAACAAGAAAAAGGAACAGAAGACAAACACAGAGAAAGAAAATTCACCTCCACCACGGAAAACAAACGCGGCATCAAAACCGCGGAAGGACATCAAAACCACAGCAAAACCATCAACATATGGCCGCCCAGAATCTACCTTTACACCACTACACCATACCAGACGAGACGCCAGGATTTCCACAATAAAACCTTCTATACCAACCACGCCGGGCAAGACATTTCCAGTCCCCAGCATAACCACGAGGATTGTAAGAAAAAGATAGTGTAGCCTACAGTCAAAGGCACAAGGACCAACACATACACACCACAAAGGAGCAGTTGCGCCATTCTTCCTCACAGAGGCCTACTCACCTTCCCGCAAACTTCTAGGGGGCTATCTAATCCCCCCAGAATACGCCCCTCTGTAGGCCTACTTATGACCTTCTGACCTCCGCACACTTGACAAGGGACATACAGCCGAAGTTGTCACTACCCCGACGAAAACCAAGGTAAAGCAAGCAATTCTAGGGCTTGATTAACTGACATGTTAGCTATAAAGCCCTAAAATTACCCTCCCATTCAAGTAAAGATTGAAGTCATGGTGAATATCTTTCAAGGTCTGAGGAGTTCTTTTGCCCTATTGAGGAATTAATATTATCACATGCCATGGTACAGTGTTTAATAATAAGATCCCTTATAGGCTGCACTTTTGGTATTAGAAGCATAACCGCAGAGACATGTCCCCACCTTACTTCTTTTGCCAAAACTGCACTCAAAAACCATAGAAAGATACATGCCATGGTAAAGGTCATTCTGATAGTTCGGGCTTTGTGAGACAACGTCTAAATAACGGCACTATACAAATAGAAGTCCATACTGTATCTGTCCAACACCATGGTCAAGGACACTTACACTAGAAAGGTCTAAACACCGAACCTGAGTTATTTGAACCTCTTATAATGGTCAGCGGTAGATCGAGTGAAACCCATACCTTGTCACTGTGTCATGACACTAGAGACGCTGTATTAAAGACCCTAAGTCAAGAGTACCGAAACGGAACTTCATCACCGCCTACTGGTCATCTTCTTAATTTACTAACTCTTGGTCATCCTCCATTCGGGACTTTGGTGAGACTTTTTCTCTTGCACTAAAACATATCGAAGGCCTTCGATAGAGTCTGGCACAAATCCCTTATTTCCAAACTACCCTCCTACTGTTCCTATCACTCCATCTTAGCCTTTGTCTCTAATTTCCTTTCCAGTCGTTCCATAGCTGTGGTTGTGGACAGCCACTGTTCAATTCCTCAACCTATCAACTCCGGTGTTCCTTAGGGTTGTGTCCTATCCCTAATTCTCTTCCTATTATTCATTAACGACCTTCTCAACTGCACCTCGATTAGCCCCATTCACTCATATGCTGACGACTCTACATTACACTATTCAACTAGCCTTCCACAAAATAATTCAGAGCAGGAACTCCAAAACTCACATAAGAAGGCCATAAAACACCTATCTTCTGATCTCTTTACTATCTTTAATTGGGGTAGAGAAAACTGACCTACTCTTCAACAACATACAAATTAACCCTTCATCTTCTGTTAAAATTCTTGGTATCTCTTTTTCTTCTGATCTCTCTTGGAAAGATCATATTACCACTCTAGCTAAAACAGCTTCCCAGAAGCCGGGTGTGCTCAACCGCCTCAAGGGGTTCTTTGCCCCTGTGCAGCTTCTTGCTCTGTACAGGGGCACAGTGCGTCCATGTATTGAGTATTGTTCACACGTGTGGGGAGGATCCTCTCACAGAGCACTTCTAGACAAAGTAGAAAAGAAAGCCTTCCATCTCATTAAGGGGAGGTTTCTAGTTTGTTTCCTACTCCTCCAGCAATCTTAAAATCTCACCCCCTTGACCCCCTTTCAAGATAAATTTGTACATTTTTCGGTAGAAAAATGTCCCGGCCGAAGGCCGATTACTCTTAAATTACAGGCTCGCTATCGCTCGCCAGGATAAAATCGACACCTAAATGGCACGAAAGGTATTAAAATTGACAGAATGGGGCAGAAATTCTTAAAAATCACCCAACTAATGGGGCAAACGTCTTAAAATCTCAAAAGCAATGGGGCTAGACATGAGGGAGAAAGGGGTCAAGAAAAAGTCCCTCAAGTGGAAATCTCCTCTTAACTCACGTCCACTCACCAATTCTCTGCAGTCTCTCTCTCTCTTCGCCGCAATGTTGCATCTCTCTCACTATTCTACCGCTATTACAATAATCAGTGTTCCTCAGAGCTCTCTGTGTAAACCACCCCTTCTTCGTAAATGCACGTAGCTCCCGTCTAGCAACACAATCCCACCCCTACTCTGTGCAACTCTTCAACCCAAGAGTGAAGCATTATTCTCAATCTTTCTTCTATTCCATAGCTGAGCTCTGGAACTCTCTCCCAGAATCAGTCTTTCCCTCTTCCTATGACTTAAATTAATTCAATCTTCGTGTGTCCAGGCATTTTGGCACGAATGTTCCTTGATTTTGGCCCTGTCACTCTTTGAACTCTTGGGGAGGTACTCGTTACAGACAGTGCTGCCTTTTGTCTCCCTCACTCACATAGAAAAAAAGAAAGAAAACAAATAAAAGCATAATTAGTATTTGAGAGGCTTATTGTTTATTTGCCTCTTATTGCCCTCTGTGTTTATTTATCATGACATTGTAACACGGTTTATAGTTCTTTATTTATCATGACATTGTAACACGGTTTATAGCTCTTTATTTATCATGACATTGTAACACGGTTTATAGCTCTTTATTTATCATGACATTGTAACACGGTTTATAGCTCTTTATTTAGGACTGCTTTAAGGGGAGGTTTGTGTTTTATCTGGATCTCCGTCTCCCCCCATTAGTTTTGAGATTTTAAGACTTTCACTCCATTAGTTTGGCGATTTTTAGACCTTGTACCCCATTTCTTTGTCAATTTTAAGACCTTTTGTGCCATTTATGTATCAATTTTTTCATGGCGAGCGATAGCGAGCCTGCAATCTCGGAGGAATCGGCCTACAGCCGGGACATTTCTTCTACCGATAAATGTACAGATTTATCTTGAAGCGGGGTGTTGGAGATTATCTTTAAGCTTGATGGAGGTCTAGGAAGCAAACTAAATACTTCGCACCAAAGATTAATGTTGATAGATAAAACTGTTAGTATTTTTCAGTCTATGACACTATGGTAAGACAAATGCAATGTGAGGATGATGGGCCTTTATTATGACAATGGCCTGCAGGTCAAAGTGGTACAACAGGACATATGAGGTGCTTGTAGACTCTTAACAGAACGGTCAGCATGTGCGTGTGTGCGTACGTGCGTGTAAGATAATAATACTAATGATAATAATTTGTTCTCATGGGTTTTAGACACATTAGAAGAATTTCATAAAATAGGAGCTAATTACAATCTCAGAACATGCCATCCTAATAATAATAACATGAGAATTGTTCATCAGGTTCTAAGTAGTTCCCCAAAGCCCCCAACTCTACCAGTGCTGTACATTAATTAAAAATATGTTAGCCTAAACTGAACCAGATGCAGAAATACACTTAGACTACCAGGCTTAGTGAGGTACCTTTATTAGTCTTGTGGTAAGGTGTCTGCCTTGTAACCCAAGGGTCCCGGGTTCGATTCCCGCCCTGGGTGCAGATTTTCGGGAGGCTATTATTGCATCAAACAAAGTTTAGGTGTGTTGGTAAAATTGTCCAGATGGTTGAAAGTAAGGTCGGAGCTCCATAACCCCCCTTTCGGGCGTGGTGCAAACAAAAATTCCTATAGGGCCACTCGCAGTACAACCAGCACCTTCAGCATTCCTGAAGGCTGCACCAACGATATTATAGCTCCCGTCGCCATGCTGCCCCTACTCCACTCCTTCCACGTCATCGCATCAGGTATTCTGGACAACCACGTCATGGACCTCCTTCCCTCCACCCTTGGCAGAGTATGGACCCAATCAACCTCGAGCCTGTACCCCTCATGGCTCTGAGGGTGGAAGACCACATCCTCCCTGGCAAGCACCTGCCCACAGCACCCACACAGAACCCGAGCACGGGATGGCAAGAAGAGAAGGCCAAGACTGGTGATTGTCCAGACTGGCTCGTACGACTCACCACCTTACCTGCCTGGGAAATCCCCGGTTCCAAGCCCGCACGCCATCCCAGACCTTAACCACTTTCCAGGACCAGGAAGATGAGACCACCAAGCACAATGTGGCGTGATTCATCTGTTGGACCCCAACACAGGCACAGCACAATCCAGGACAGGGGTATATAAGGCTGGGAATCGCCCTCCAGAGCAGAAAGAGACATGCAATCGCCACAAGAAACAACCCTCCCCCTAAACTTCCTTTCTACCAACTTAGCAGTCACACCCAGGATAAACTAGACACAACCTAATGATCAGAGAGGAGAGGCAGATACTGGGCCGACAACACACCTTCTGAAAGAGAAAAATATGAAGACCCTTGTCCCGGTCAAGATAGATATCGAGAGGAAGTGCCGCCCATAGAGTGCCGCGAGCTCCAGGAATTAAAGCTGTATATTTATGTGGATTTTGACATCTATTTCGAGGAACCGAGTCGACAGTGGAAGGAAGAGCTGCCGAAAACACTACGAGAATGAAAGTCTGACTTTTTTGGTGTCTGGACTGTCAACGTAGCTAGCCCTGCGGTATCCTGACTTATATCTAACTGTGCAACGGGACAACGGTGTGTGTGTCGCGGCCCTGTGGTATCCTGATGCCTGTCTAACTGTGACACAGGCCAACAGCGTGTGTCACAGCCCTGTGGTATCCTGACGACTGTTAAATGTTAGGCAGGCTAAAAGTGTTTATTGCAGCCCTGTGGTACTCTGACATATGTGTCTTCAGGACACCTGCCTTGCCCCTTTCCCCAATGCTAACTTCTGCATTCATCCAGAACCTCTAGTGTCCATGTTAATTTACGAGGGCTTGCACATAGATCCCCTTTTTCCCCAGTGTTAATTTGTACATCCACAGAGATCCTCTAGTGTTCTTATAATTAACGAGGGCCCGTAATAATCAGAATAAATGAATAACAACGTCCTGTTAACGTTCTACAGTGTTCATTGATTGTGTAACATCTCTCAGTGTGCATGGCAGTATGAAGGAGATTGCAACCAAAGAGACCCTCTAGTGTTTTTGTAATTAACAAAGGCTTGCACGGACCAGGGGAAGTGTGTAACAATGTCCCATTGACGTTCCGTTCTGAAGTGTTCATAGATTGTGCAACATCTCCTTAATGTGCATGCCAGTGTAAAGGAGATTTGTCGTGCATTCACCCAGATCCTCTAGAGTTTGTGTATTTAACAAGGACCTGCACTCATCGAGCTCTTACCAACATAGAATTCTCGTGCTGTGATATTTCTGTGAAGGTTAGCGAACGCAAATACACCACTCTCGCTAATCCACGTGGACTTCCCTGTTCTCAAGAATATAATTGCCCAAGCCGACTTTGATCTAACGCCCAAAAGATCCTAAACCCTCCCCTTTCTCACCACCTACCTAACTAAGCTCACCAAAGTAACCACCTGGGAGATCACGCGACTTCCAGGCCTCCACGCGCCCCTTGTGCTTGATCTCTCACCACCCCTCCTCCTCCTCCCCACCCCTTTATTCCTCCACCTCTCCCCGGCCTCCTTTGTCCTGCAAATCCTTTTTCTCTCTCTCCTTGCTTTGGGATATTTGTAGGGTAATAACACTAACCCCCTGGAGAGGAGATAAACTTGCCCTACATTCATCTGTACTACCTGTCGCCCCGCTACCACTGAGTTCAATAAAGACGATAATTTATCTGTGCCTATTGTATATATAAATATATTCTCTTGTATTCCATAAACATGATATTAATCTATTTGCATCCATGTGTTGTACAGAGTGATTGTATACCCTATTAATTTTGACTTATGTCTACTATGTTTATCATCCCTACATATGAATGAAAAATATATACGAGCATCATTCATATTTCTACCCTGCAGTCAATGCCTCATTGTGATTTGCCTTAATAATATTGGCACAACATCAATTATAAAAGTGATACAAATGCAATTTATATATATTTTTTTTTACTTTAACAAATAATATTTTCACATTCATTATAATTAATTGTTGTCTTAAATAATACACCATTAACCCGTGGAGCCCCGGCTAGTTTTGTAATGTTTGCGCACCAGAACCCGGCCGGTTTTCAAAAAATGGTTTTATTCCAGAAACAATAGCGAATGGGTTAGGAATGAAGGAAAAACCACGAAAAACCGCTCAAAAAGCTTAAAAAATGGTCCTACAGAGCCCCCGAAAACGGATTTTATAAGAGTAAAAAATTGAAGGCAATTATCCCAAAAAAACAGGTTTTTGCGCGCTCGCGCGCACGCACGTGGACTTTGAGAGTTTTCAATCATCGGCACGGTTGCGTGGGATACGTACACAGTTCCCATACAAATCTGAGCCCTCTTGAGTGGCTACACCTGAGGTTACGGTCGGCGCAATTAGGGTGACGCGCCAGGCGCGTCTACTGGGGCTGTGCGTTACATACATCGCCGACGCGTCAGGCGCGTCGCTGGGGCTGTACGGGTTAAACGTACAATAGGTAGTTTACGCCACTGCAATGTTCAAAGTTGCAATACAAGTAAATCTATGTGAATAATGATGAACAATACCCGAATTATGCTTAATACAAATTTATTCATATTACATTTAAGAGGGAATTTTGATTATTTGCCAAGGTGTTCTGAAGTTCAAAAGACTTGGATTAAATAGACATACTGTATATGTCCAGAAGACGATGGGATCTTCAACATTATTGCAAGTTTCTTATATTCTGATATACCAACCTTTAAATATAGCTTAATCTGATAGTGTATAACGTGATAATAATAAAGGGTATCACACACGAACAGAATAAGTTATGTTATAAGTTTGATATATATACCGGACATTTTTTGAGAACACCTTCATCTTATGGACGAGTGTATCTACTTCATGCATGTCTTTTCAACTGCACAAACATTCGGAAATAATCGAGAAATTGCGAAAAATTAAAAGTATGATAAATACAGTTCTATTGTGCGTAATTCGTCTTACACTTATCATTATTAATATAAATTGATTTATATTGCAATTTTGAGAATACCAGTGGTTTTAACTACCTATTCTGCGTTTAATGAGGTATTATTAAAGGAAATGTATGTAATGGTTGCGGAAATATAGTTTGTAAAAGAAAAATATTAATGACGGTTCACACAACCTACTATAAACGTATAAATGGGCAGTGTTGTCAATTTCTGCCAGGTAGGTGTGTAGGCAATTTCTGCGCCACCCTATATATATATATATATATATATATATATATATATATATATATACATATTGTACAATAATAATTATGATCCGCTACAAATTATCGTATTATTTTTTATTAATTTTGCTGTTTTTTCTTATATTGTATTGGTCTGTGCTCGATTAGGAGCTCTAAGTAACAAAATAGCCATAATGAGAGCAAACATTCTAAGAGAGTAGACTTGATTTTAGCTACTTTTGGACTCGGATACTGTGGCTCCGATACATCCGTGTAACACCGGCTATACAGTATATTGATAGTCCGAACAGTGAAGCGTACGGTAATGTTGGTATATGTATCTTATATGTAGACTCATTATAAGATACATATTCAATAATTAGGAAAATATTGATACTGGCCAAGAGAGATCGGCAATCTTGTCCTATAGATGCCATTTTGGTGCCGTCATCATCAAACAACGAGGCGATATATTATTTTTGATCATGCCGAATTTAGCTCCAAAGACCCAATCTTATACTGTGTTATAGCATTCTCCGCGGTTTGGTATAGGTATGGGAATTATAGGAGTTTAACCCATTCAGTACCGGTAACGTCCTTTTCATCAGGTTCTGGATACTATTCGACGATTTTATTCAGTTTATTTAGGGCCTCCAGCAATTAAAAGACTTTGAACCATCTCACTTAACTCTTTCTACTACGATAGATCCTTCTTAAGCTGAACAAAATCGTCTAATTATAGCTAGGATAACATTGAAAAGACGTTGCCGGTACAGAAGGGGTTAAAGAGATGCTAATAATAATAGTGGCACCCATATGGCGGAGGTTGGCCGATCTCTGTTAATATAGGGGCAAAATACCAGGTTTCTATTACATTAATATCACATTTCCAACAAAATATTTGATCTACGTGAACATCCCTATGCTTGGGTTGTGAGTATAATGAGATGCGGAAACAAGTCAAAACGGCTACAATCCTTAACGGGCACAACCCAAATGGCCACAATCCTTAACGCGCGCAACTCAAATGGCCACAATCCTAAACGGCTACAACCCAAATGGCCACAATCCTAAATGGCCGTAACTCAAACTACCACAATCCTAAATGGCCCTACCCAAACAGGCACAATCCTAAATGGCCTTAACTCAAACTGCCACATTCCTAAATGGCCCTACCCAAACAGCCACAATCCTAAATGGCCGTAACTCAAACTACCACAATCCTAAATGGCCCTACCCAAACAGCCACAATCCTAAATGGCCGTAACTCAAACTGCCACATTCCTAAATGGCCCTACCCTAACAGCCACAACCCAAAACGGCCCCAATCCTAAACGGTCACAACCCAAATACGATGACGCATTTCTTGTATTTCTAGCTATCATTAGACGCTTATATTCAGATAAGGAAGGGCATATGGAAGTCAGTGTTATTGAGATAATATTTACCCTTTTAATTCCCACAGATCCTTCCTAGCCAAAATAATATCGTCTAATAATAGCCAGAAACAGCTGTCAAAATGCGTCATCGTGTTGAAGAGGTTAATTAAGGGTGGTGGTGAGTGTGGGTGGTGAAATAGCTACCATTAGAAAACTTTTCGGGGAATAGTATCTTGTTCTGCTTGGTGGGCAGGTCTTGTAGGAACTCCCGAACCTGAAATAAACAACAAAACACACTGTAATCATTATAAACAACAAAACACACTGTATTCATTATAAACAATGCAAACCATATAATGTAAACCATATAATTATATAATGCAAACAATATACTGCAATAATGTGCTATGCTGTAATAATGTGCTGTAGTGTCAAGATGCGCTTCATAGTACCCAAGAACCACTTAAGATGAGTTACTAATGCCAAAAGTATCACTTACGAAGCACCTACGACGATCAATGAAATTTACAGATGCCACGACATCATCAAAATTTTGTAATATCATAAATAATTTTGGGCCGCTCCTCGACCTGTCACGGCATTGTATGACCCTGTGCGAAATTATTAAAAGCTTTCCAACCGGTTGGTCAGCCGCATAGACCAAGAATAAGCCACGAACGCCAGATCGTGGCATGTCGGCACATGATTCTTGAAGGTGGGAAAGACCCTTTTAGTCCTTGCAAGAACTAAAAGTTGAATTCTTAAGAGGGAGGTAATCACTTTCTCTGGACCCCCTTCTCCCTCATGTTATGACATTAGTTTTGATATTTGAAGACGTTCACCCTATTAGTTAGCCGGTTGTAAGACCTTTCGCCCTATTTCTTTGTCAGTATTAAGACCTTGTAAAGGCCAGAAATTGTGGTAATAGCATAAATGGAAAACACGATGCAGAAATATACTTGTACCGACCAGCCCAAGTAGGATATTTTTATTGGTCTCAATGGTCGAGTGATCCCCTGGTGTGCGAGGGGACCCGAGTTCAAATCCCGGCCGGGGATATCTTCCCATAAAATATTTTTCTGAGGCGAATTATCGCATCTAACGAAGTGTAGTTGCTTTGGTAACATTGTCAAGAGTAAGGTAAAAATATTTGTGTGTAAGTAACAAGCGGGTTTCACTCTCGTACCCTTTCGTGCCAATTAGGTGTCAATTTTCTCCTGGCAAGTGATAGTGAAACTAATTTAGTAGGAACCGACCTTTGGCCGGGATATTTTTCTACCGAAAAGTGTACAAATTATCTCGATTTTTGTTTTTGTTTTGTAAAGCTTGATAGAGGTCTAGGGAACAAACTAAACAAAAATAGATGGATACAAAAATTATAAAAAATAAAAATAAAAATAAAAATAAACATCATATATAACCCCCCCCCACACACACACACACACACTCCTCATTTAATAGTCTGACCTTAACTCTTGGGTCTGGCTTCATCTGTGCTGCGGGTGATAGACTCAGGAGGTGGAGGCTGTAAGGTGAGGCGAGCGTCCAGGTGAACCCCAGGGACATATCCGGGGTGGGGTTCCTACACATAGAGAGAGAGAGATGGAGCGTTAGTACAGGGTCTATTGGGACGATTTTATGCAGATTAAGAAGTTCCTATTTTTATTCGGAGAGTTTATTGAGATGGTATGTACCCCTTAAATTCATATAGGTTCAAGAAGATTAAAGAAATAGTTTAATGGTAACCAAATTACGATAAAAATGACGTCATCGTGCTGAAGTTGTCAGGTGAACCCCAGGGACATATCCGGGGTGGGGTTCTTACAGGCAGAGAGAGAGAGAGAGAGATACAACGATATTATAAGTAGTATAAGTTTTCTGTAAGATCGGGAATATATCAAAATTAGCCATAAGAACAGATTTAACAGATGTTCAAAGACAAGTGGTTATCCTCTTCAGCAAGATAAAGCCTTGTGTTAACTTTGATTCTGGTTAAAATTAGATTTTTTGTTTATGAAATTTCAGGACCTATTTTTATTCAGAGGGTATGTTGAGATCGTATTTACCTCATTGAGTCTTAAAGGTAGACTACAAGCTAAAACAAATCGTCTGAAGGTAACTCTGGGGGAGGCACTCGATACAGGCAGTTCTGACTTTTGTCTCCTTCACTCACATAAAAAAACAAAAACAAAACACATAATACGATAAAAACTAAGTCATAATGCTGAGTGTGTCAGGTCACTCAGGTGAACCCCAGGGACATATCCTGAGTTGAGTCAGTTCCTACAGGCAGAGAGATGGAACGTTAGTATAAGCTATATTGAGATCGTATTTACCCGTTTGAGTCCTCGAGGTAGATTATAAGTCAAAGAATAATGTCTAATGGCAACCAAAATACGCTGACAACTATGGCGTCGTGCTGGGGTTCCTGCAGATAAAGAAATACAACGGTACCGGTAATATAAGTTTGCTTCAAGATCAGAAATTTATACTAATACTAAAATAACAGGTATTATACTTTAGATGCCATGAGATTGGCTAAGCGTCTTAGCCAATCACGAGCTTTGAAAAACTTTCACCTTGAATATAGTGCATTCCGAGCTTATCGAAGGTTGTGATTGGGTAAGACACTTAGCAAATTTCGTGACTCAGTCACGGAAACTATTGATGTCATTTTATAATCTATTCATGTTAACTTTGTGATATCTCAGTTAATAGTGTTAAATAATGAATTTTATTAATTTAACTCCCAACACCAAACACTTACCAATTAAATTAATGAAAGCATATGTGATCCTCCTGGGATTCGAACCTGGGTCACCACATACAGATCTTAAACACTGTAACTTTTACACCATCAAGACATCGATTTCGGATATAATTTTTGACCAACCTTTAAATTATGAAACCAGGCATATCTCAGCCCAGCAGTCAATCTTATGACAGTTGGGCACAACTGTGAAAAAGAAAAAAAAATTGGTTTACTGATACTTTGGGAATGAATGCCCTATATACCCAATGATCGTATGTATACCTTTTTCATACCCTTTTCATATCCTCGATTTTTTTTTTTTTTTTTTTTGACAAAGGACATACCCTGTGGCAGCAAAGTTGGTCCACAGGTCGAGCATGATCTCCCTCAGCACCAGGTCGTCTTTGCGCTCCAGGTTGGGTAACCCGGGCAGGTCGCTGAACAGGTACAGCAGGTCGTCTCCGTGGGCCACCCCTGATAAAGATAGATAGATATAGATAAATAGGTAGATAGATAATCAAATAAATTAATGCAGTACGGCACATAATGAAATAGATAGATTGATAGACAGATAGATACAGTAGATACACACATATAAGTTTAAAGACCGTTTCGTCCACAGAGAGCGGGGTTACAGTCTTGCGTCCTAAATGTCGGAATTCCAGGTGACCCTGTAATGGGCTACCTCTGTTGTCAAGTTCTTTGTTTTGAGATCGGACTGCAGTACCTGATCCCATGTCTTTCTAGGTCTACCCCCTATGTACAGCTTCCCCAAACACTCACAGTCTGGCATTTTAAGTAGGCTAGATCGTTTAAGTTTACGTATTGGGACCCGCAGAGGGCCGCTCTCGAGCAGCATGATATGTGGGAGGGGACAGGATCAGGAGAAGGATCAGGATTAGATATGTAATGATTGGTGATCCTAGTTGTAAAAGAATCAAGAGTGGGGCTATTAACTACATGAAATGGGAGGTGATTTCACTCTTGGATGCTGCGGGGAAAAATGATTGTCTAAATATGTCCGTACTTGCCCAAAAGGTGTGGAATTTTAGGTTGTGGCTGCGTCTCGTAAAGCGTATACTTGTAGGGTGTAAAATTTGTAAATATTTATATTTGTCCATGTCTACTAAGTTGTTAGTGATTTTATATAACATCTGTTGTCTGTGTATTTGTCTTCTTGTTGCAAGTGGGTCTAGTCTAATGTCTTGTTTGAACAAAGTGACAGATGTAGTGTGTCTGTAATCACGTCTGATCCATCTTGCAGATTTGTTTTGTATGGCCTCTAGTTTATTTATGTTATTGTGAGTTTGTGGATCCCAGACGGTGTCGCAGTATTCTAAGTGTGGCTGAACAAGTGTTCTAAATGCTAGAATTTTGATGTTTGCGTAACACCAAGTGAGATTCCTGCGCAGGAAGCCCAGGGCCTTATTAGCCTTTGCTCCTATATTGCTAATGTGAGTGGTCCATCTCATGTACGCTGAGATGTAGACCCCCAAATATTTGTGGGAGGGAACAGTATCTAGAAAAGTGCTATGGAGTTTGTAGGAAATTGAGATAGTTTTGTTCGAACGGGTGAAGCGAATATGGTGACATTATGTCTGGTCTAAATGTCATCTGGCACTTTGCTTCCCACTCTTCAAGGGTAGTTAAGTCGTTCTGTAGTAGAATAAAATTAACCCTATTAGTAATTGGTCTCAAGCCCTTTGTGAGTTAGAGGTTAGGGGTCACGATTTCTGGCCTAATTAGAGTGAATGAATTATAATAACAAGAAGCTACTTTCACTCTTACCTATAATTAATAGATTTTAGTAAACAAAGAGCTACGTACACTCTTTATTGACCTGAGAGACGAACCCTCCAGTCTTGGAAGTCTTGGCTCGATGGTCCAGCTGGTACATGAACAACCTGCGGACCCGGGAGTGGAACAGGCAGAACAAGTCGACTGGAACAACGAATATCGAGTAGCCGCCCATCTGTCGAGGATAAGGGGATTTAATGGCAACTTTTTAATAATTTGTATGTTTATGTATTTACTTATCTATTTACTTATTTATTTATTTATGTATATTTTTTAGTTTCCTCCCTAGACTCCAAGACCCCCCTTCGAAATACATTTGTGTATTTTTTCGTAAGAATATTGCCCCGGCCAATGGCTGATTCCTTCTAAATTGAAGTCTCGCTATCTCTCACCATGAAAAAAATGACACCTTATTTTCACGAAAGTTCTATATATCGCCAAACTAATGAGGTGAATGTCTTTAAATCTCAAAACTAAACATGAGGGAAAAGGGGCCCATATTCCCCCCCCCCCCCCCCCCCCCCTCCAACGTTATCAGGTGCGACGTCTTGAGGGTTATTAGAATAGTTAGTTTCATTAGTATCCAGGGTTGTGGTGGATCCAGACGTCTGCGAGCAATGTATTTTTAGTTATTTCCCCTTGACTAAAAAAAAAAGCCACCTCAGACCACTTTCAAAGTAAAATATAAAGTAAAAATAAATAAGTAAATATTTACCTTTTTAGTGTGGGAGATGTTTTATCAATTTCATTCTGGGTATCATTAGAAGATTATAGTCAGTTTAGGAAGGATCTCCAGCAATTCAAGATTGCAAACTAACTCATGTAACCCTCTCAACTACCACAGATTATTCCAAAATGCATAATATCGTTTAAATATAGCAAACACAAATGAAAAATCCGTCACCCGTACAAAAAGGGTTAAACGAGAGCAGTATTATTTAACCAAAGAATCTGACCTTGACCAGAGCATCAGCATTCTCGCGCGTGTAGTTGAGGTAGCCGGGGCCCAGAGAGTTGTAAAAGATTCTATGAGACATGTAGGCTCCGTTCTCCTCCTGGTCCAGTCCTAAGGCTATGGGTGCCAGACTGTCGAAGTCGGAGGCCATTTCTTCCCCTTTTGGGGTTAGTACCATGGCTGAAAGATAAACACATATTAGTGCACCGTTACATGATCGTTTTGTGATCTATATTTATTCATCTGGATCTTGATTAAGGGTCGAATATGTCTTGGGGAGAGTTGAGGGGAGAGAAGGGTTCGTTAGACATAAGTTAACCTCATTCGACTTCAATTTTATTGCTTTAATGAAAGATACTGGTTTGATATATACAGTATGGGGCAGATGTGTCTCGAATGCACTTGCTATTTTAAAGATATTGGCTGTGCCTGACTCACCAGCGGCGGCCATGGAGAACTCGTGAGCGTTGGTGCCAGCCATGACGTCCACCTTATAATAGCGGCCCTCACGTAGGAGTGTGGCGGGGTGGTCTGGTAGGTACACCCCATCCACCCTCGGTACCACGTAGAAAGCATTGAAGAACCATTGCTGCAAACACAAGGCCGCTTGGTATTGAAGGAGGAGCTAGTGCAAAAACAAGGCCGCTTGGTATTGAAGGAGGAGCTAGTGCAAACACAAGGCCGCTTGGTATTGAAGGAGGAGCTAGTGCAAACACAAGGCCGCTTGGTATTGAAGGAGGAGCTAGTGCAAACACAAGGCTGCTTGGTATTGAAGGAGGAGCTAGTGCAAACACAAGGCCGCTTGGTATTGAAGGAAGAGCTAGTGCAAACACAAGGCCGCTTGGTATTGAAGGAGGAGCTAGTGCAAACACAAGGCCGCTTGGTATTGAAGGAGGAGCTACTGCAAACACAAGGCTGCTTGGTATTGAAGGAGGAGCTAGTGCAAACACAAGGCCGCTTGGTATTGAAGGAGGAGCTAGTGCTCGAAGAATGAAATCTAAACTAAAAACCGTGTACTAAAAGAAAGTAACCTACATTAAAAACAGGATCTACAAATAATTAATTAACCCCTTGAAGCTCTGATGCGTTTTAGCAGTTTATTTTGGTTATCATTAGACGATTTTATGCAGCTTAGGAAGGATCAGTGGGTATTAAATGGGTAAATACTATCTCAATCAACCCTCTGACTTCCGTATACCGTTACTAATCTGAATAAAATCGTCTAATAGTAGCCAGAAAACAGAACTGAAACGCGTATTGGAGCTTGAAAGGGTTAATGAAATATGCAGATCAATATATGGGTCTCTTACCTTTCCAACTATCTGTGTCATGATCAGTTGTTCTGTGGATGTATCCTTCACACACTTCAGCAGCGCTTCACTGTCCAGCTCTCCGGCATCGTTCTTGAGTCCCGGGCAGCCCAGTCGCTCGCCTATGATGGTGGCCGTCTTGCGGTGGTCCCCTCGCAGTGCCCAGGGACTCAGCGCTGTACCGGAGTGCAGGATGGCACGCTGGAACAGTCCTGGAGTATCCATTCAAGTTAGCAATACAATCAGACGAGGTATTATAGCTAACTGATTTTGGTGGCAGTGTTGTTGTTCGAAGTTCTCCCAAAATTAATTAAATAATTTCTTTCTGCCTTACAATTTGTATTTTGGAGGTTGGTTTTACCTTTTTGAACACACCCCTAACACACACACACACACACCCAAAATCGTAGGAGTAACATACGACACCCAAATGACATTCAAACAGCACACCACAAACACGAAAAAGAAACTGACACCCAGACTTAACGCCCTCAGATCACTTGCCCACACGAAATTTGGACACAACAAAGAAACCACCACCACAGTCTACAAACAATACAAAAGATCAGTTATGGAATACGCAAGCCCGGCCTGGGCTTCCAACCTAGCTGAAACACATCATAAGACCTTACAGACTATTCAAAATAAAGCCCTTAAAATCATCACAGGATACACAGCTACTACACCCACAGATCACCTACATCAAGAAACCAAAGTCCTAAAAGTCAAAGATCATCTAGACATGAGAGGCACTCAATTCCTGGCAGCAGCCTCCACGAATCACCACCACCCACTACACTACATGGCAACACACTCACAGACACCAAGAAATATCAAAACAACACCCAGCACACGCTATCATACACAAATACTGCCTTCTCTCCCTCCCTGCCCACCCCAAACCAACTTCCGGAAGCACATCCATACTCATATCACTCGCCGTTCCATCCACTCACTCATAGACAACACGCAGCTGCAAGCACGACCTCCCGAAATCCATCCTTCTGAATCCTCCCTTCCTCGCGAGGACAGAGTCCACCTGGCCAGGCTGAGATGCGGACACCATCCAGCTCTTCTGAGCTATCAGAAGAGACTGGATGACTCCGTCGTCGACTCCTGCCTTGGTTGTAACACAGCACCCCATACCATAAAACACATCATAGAAGACTGCATTTCACACAACCACTTACGCCAACAACACAATTTACACTATTTGAGAGCTCTGTTGGAAAGCCCAACCGTGGCCATGGCCTTCCTTAAGGACTCGGGGCTGTTCGGCCAGGCAGCTTAGGGAACAACAACAACAACAACTACAACCTTTTTGAAGGCTCATAATAGGCCAGAATTATATAGTGTTTTACAATATACCCCTATCTCTTTCCCCAGACTGTTCTTCCAAAGGTGAATACAATCGTTTAATGTTAACCAGAATATAATAATAATTCATGGCATCATATTGTACTTCTAGGTTAACTTATCAACTTGTGATCAGGCAACTCAATTACAAGACCATAATTTATAGTAGACTTCAACCTGTGCCAATGGATCCAGTACTATTAGTTTAGGTAAAGTCATATTTTATGTTTACCCCCATTACTTTTGAGATTGTAAGACGTTTGCTCCATTAGTTTGGCGATTTAAAGACCTTTTGCTCCATTTCTTTGTCAATTTAAAAATCTTTGTTTCCATTTAGGTGTCGATTTTTGTTCTGGTGAGCGACAGCAAGCCTGCAACTTAGGAAGAAGCGGCCTTCGGCCGGGACATTTTTCAACCGAAAAATTTAAAACATTATCTCGAAAGGGGGTCTTGGGAATATTTTGTTTAAGATTGATGGAGGTCTATGAAGCAAACTACAAACCTCCCCTTAAGTCACAACTTATGATACTGGCACTGGTATTGTTGGTTCTGGTGGAATTGGGATCTATTGCGACCTACAAACATACATAAATGCACCTTAATTAAAGACTGAGGGATTCATTAGAAGAGCAGTTTCAGTCTCATGTCCTGCTGGCGGTATACTATGGGTCAAAATACGCTCAGACTAATTTATGCAATCAAACCCACATCTAGTTCAAATCAGAGATGTGAAATTAATGTGAGAAGAGTAATATGCATATAGTAATCCAGCTAGCTCTCACAAACACCTTCTCCCCCTATTAATTTATCTACACTAAACAAGCACACCACACTTCTTTCTAATACACCAACATCGTGTTTTAAGCTGATCACCAACCGCCCTTAATTTGGTTCTGTTACTCTTTCAACTTTGGGGAGACACTTGTTGCAGGCAGCTTTGCCTTTTGCCTCCTTCATACACATAGAAAACAAATGGTCTGTGTGTTTGTATTCCTTTCTAAAGTAATCTACTGGTGAAGTTTTCTGGAAATAAGGGATATTAAGGGGAGATGGGCGTATTTACTTGCTTATTGTTTTAACTTTTTATTATCTTTTAGTTTCCTGTTAGAAAGAAAGTTTATTTGCCAAAAAGGAAAGTATGGTTGTTGGAAAAAGAGGAGAACAGAGACAGATTCCACAACGAAATGATGGAAATCGAAAGGAGAATGGGTGTTAAGCCAGATGGTGTTGATAGCAAATGGAACTTTATAGACTTATAGAGCGCAGCCTCCTCGATACCACAGACAAAGTCTATGGCAAAACAAAGGGGCCACCCAGACATAAGTTCTCCTGGTGGTGGAACAACGTTGTCGAAGCTGCAGTCAAAGAGAAGAAGAGATGTTTCAAAGTATGGAAGGAAGGTGGCAGCAAGGAAGAATACCTGTCCGCCAAACGTAATGCTAGAAGAGAGGTCTACAGGGCAAAGAAAACCATACAGGATAGCGTAATAGAACAAGTTTGCAGAACTAATAATACCAATGGGGTTTATAAATTAGCTAAGAATGTGAGAGACTGTAGCCAGGACATCGTGGGTGTAAGATGCATACATAATGACAGTGGCATAACTGTTTACACAGAAAACGAAATCAGAGAGGTGTGGAAGGAGCATTATGAAAGACTGCTTAATGTGGAGTTTGAATGGAACAGGGAACAGCTCAGCACTCTAGTCCCAGTACAAGGCCCTCCACCTTTGATAGGGTACAACGCTGTTAAAAGTGCTATAGACAAAATTAAGTCAGGAAAAGCCGCTGGGAACTCCGGCATTGCCGCTGAGATGCTAGAAGCAGCTGGAGATATTGGGGTAAAATTGGTCACAGAGCTGATTAATGCTATCATAAAGGAGGACAAAATTATCGATGCATGGCAGAAAAGTGTTATATTAAATATATTCAAAGGCAAGGGTGACTCCTTAGACAGGGGAAATTATCAGGGTTAGAAAATGCTCGATCAAGTCATGAAAGTCAGCGAATGGGTCTTTGAATGCATGATCAGGGAAAGTGTTGCTATCAGCGACATGCAGTTTGGATTTATGCCAGGACGTGGCACAACTTATGCTATCTTCACTCTTAGGCAAATGCAAGAGAGGTACTTAGAGAAAAACAGGGAGTTATACCTAGTTTTTGTAGATCTGGAGAAGGCCTTTGACCGGGTGCCCAGGGAGGTAGTGCAGTGGGCTATGAGAAAACTCGGAGTAGAAGAGTGGCTGGTGCGTGTGATAATGAGAATGTATGAGGGGTCACAGGCAGCAGTTAGAGTAAACGGAGGCCTGAGCGAAGAGTTCCCAGTGAAGCTTGGAGTTCACCAAGGTTCAGTTCTGAGCCCATTACTGTTTGTTTTAATCCTGGAGGCTCTGTCAAGGGAATTTAGGACAGTACACCCATGGGAGATGTTATATGCAGATGTTTTAGTTTTCATCGCAGATAGTGCGCAGGAAGCAGAGGCGAAGTTCAAAAGATGGAGGGAAGTTATGGAAAATAAGGGTTTAAGAGTTAACATAGATAAAACAGAGGTCATGATTAGTGAAGTAGGGCGTGGAACTATGGAAAGAAGTGGCGACTATCCATCCTCAGTATGTGGGAAGCGGTGGGAAGTAATTCAATTCAATGTTGCATCTGTAGTGACTGGGTACACAAGAGATGTAGTGGAGCTAGAGGACCTTTGACGTGAATCATAGACTTTGAATGTGCAGTGTGCAATGGAGATCTTGTTTAAATGACCCGCCTGTCAGTGTTGATTTCGACAGTGTAATGCTGGAGTGTGTGAATAAGTTCTGCTACCTGGGCGATACGGTTTTCGCCGTAGGTGGCGCTGAAGCTAGCTCCATTGCTAGAGTCAGAAGTGGCTGGGAAAGTTTAGAGAGCTGTTGCCACTCCTGACCATGAGAGGGCTCCCATCCCACCTTAACCCTTTTTGCTGCGGGTGACGTTCTGGAATGTTTTGGCAAGTTACAGCAATTTCCAGGCTTTAAAAGCCTGTAAAAAACGTAAAAATTGAGTGTCAGTGGGCGGGATCGTGAGGGGCCCTCCTGCGACCATCAGAGCACCAAGCGGCTCACTGAGCTAGGCTGTGTCTCGCGCGGGTCTCTCTCTATCTCTCTCACCAGTGTAGCCAAGCGAGCGAGTGTTACATAATGGCGGGGTTCCCGCGTTTCACTGGGACCACTGCGGGTGAACCAGACCACGTACAGGGTCCGTTCTGGTGTCATTATGAAGCTATTTTCGCCTAGTTTTCGGCAGAATATACTTCATTTTATGCAGATGCTTGATTTATCATTCAGGAGTGCCTGAATATGCCCTAAATAGCCCAAACAGAGCCGCAGCCAAAGGGTTAAAGGGAAGGTGTATACCTCGCGTGTTAGGAGCGCGATGACTTATGCTTCGGAGACGTGGCCGGTTAAAGCGGAGGATGTCAATAGAATGGAACGGAATGAGAAGAGAATGGTGAGATGGATGTGTGGGGTTAATCATAAGGACAGGGTATCGAGCGAGGAATTAAGAAGGCGTCTGGGCATTAGGAGTATCAGTGAAGTGATGCGCACGAGCGCATTTGGAGAGAATGTATGATCAGAACTGGGTGAAGAAATGCCCGACTGTGAACGTAGGGGGAGCTGCGCGGATGGGTGGACGTAGAATGACGTGGGCTCGGGTACTCCGGTCCGATCTCAAAATAAATAAATTGACAACAGAGGCAGCCCTTGACAGGGCCGCCTTTAAAGCTGCCATTTAGGACGTGAGACTGTAACCACATTCTCTGTGGACAAAACGGTCTTTAAACTTGTATGTATGTATGTATGTATTTGCTCCCTAGACATCCATTAAGCTGTAAAAAGCACCCCCTTCAAGATAAATTTGTAAATTTTTCGATAGAAAAATGTCCCGGCCAAAGGCCGATTACTCATAAAATTACCGGCTCGCTTTCGCTCGCCAGGAAAAAATCAACACCTAAATGGCACGAAAGGACTTATTATTGCCAAAATGGGGCGTAAAATAATGGGGCTAAATATAAGGGAGAAGGAGGGCCAGAAAAAAGGACCGATCTCCCTTTAACACCTAACAAGCGGCCTAGGCGGTAATTTATATGTACCGCCCAGCGGGGTGTTTTTACCCTAAATAGGGTTGTTTACGTGATCATTTTCATGCCTAAATAAGACCCAGAGCGTAAAACAAGTATCTATTCCTGAAAGGGCATAAACAGAGCTTTCCAATGACACCCCAACCATCCTTCTACGACCGCTAGTTTTCTTGCAATGATCGTGCAACACGAGTGCAAAAACCATGTAATTAGGTAGTTTCCCTACATAATTCCCTGTGTAGCGAGTGCATGAGGGTGGGGGAGGGTGGGATTCATGTCAGTAGGTCCGCCGGGGTGGTCTGGAGCAGTCATACGCTTGCTACTCTCCTGCCACCACTTATCTCTCTCTCTCAGCAACATTACATGCTGAAAATGCCACACGACATAAGTTGTGAACCGCCACTTAGTCCAAATTTCTTTCACACGACATAAGTTGCGCGGCGCTAATAAAGGGTTAAGGGTGTCAGCCTACCTTTTGCTGAGGGTGCCAGCATCTGGAAGTTACAGGCACTACCCCCGGCACTCTCCCCAAAGATGGTGACCTTGACAGGATCGCCCCCAAAGCTGTGGATGTTGTCACGAACCCAGCGGAGAGCCATAGTCTGGTCCTTCAGCCCCAGATTTCCTGGCAGAACATCATCCTCCGTGGAGAGAAATCCTAAAAACAAATGAAAACAACACATTTGGATTGTTAGTTAGTTAGTTAATATGGGACTTCAGAGGCTATCAACCTTTCTGGATTATTAAGCCAGCACACTGTAAGTCAAGAATAGTGTCAGGACTGGAGCCCCGGCCTTTTCGAGAACTTCAGTCCCTTGTACAGTATATGGATATAGTAAAGTCAATTATTAATTTTAGGTTACTGATCTCATATCATTATCGTTGATTATGGAGACAATTAATTGGGCATTCCAAATCCATGTATTGCATTATATTTGATTAGGTATAATCTAATTATATTTTCCCTATTCGTTATTAACCTTTCAGTACAAACCCTAATTAACCTATTTAGGAAAAGGTGTTAATGAATTGGTGTGTGTGTGTGTGTGTTCGCACCCCTATCATTCATCTATACTTGACAACCCTCCCCCCCTATAAATATTTAGGTACTCATAATAATAATGTCGTTTATACCATAGCACTATTAACCCTCTCACGTTCTTGATGCAATTTTGAGCCTATTAGGGATACTTTAAAGCCTTTATTACCATCAGGGGTATTTAGAAACCTTTAGTTTAGTTACTTTAACCTCTAGTTGTCTTTCAGTTAGCTGTGGGCAGAAAACTAATTTTGGAGAGGTAATTATAAGAGCGAGATAATTCTATTTCTTATTGCTAATCTGGCAACCTCTGCGTCATATGGTCGTGAAAGGGTTAAAGAAAACATAAATACAGTAAATAGACAACTTATCTATATATCTGTGGGTTCAAGGATTGTGTGGGTGAGAATGAAAGTAGGAATACAAACGTGGGTGATTTTGTGTGTGTATGCCCTGACAGAGGATAAACTTGAAAGAAAGAAAGAGGAGTTCTGGATGAATGTGGAGGCGTGCCTGGAGAAGTTTGACAAGAACGAAAGAATATTTCTGATTGGAGATATGAATGGTAAGGTGGGTGATAGGAAAGTTGAGGGAGTGGTGGGAGGGTGGGGGGTACCATCAGAGGTGAATGGGAATGGTAGTGCACTTGTGGACGTATGTATGGGGAGGAGTCTATGGATAGCCAACACCTTCTTCAGACACAGAATGATCCACAGGTACACATGGAAACGGGTGTGGACGATGAAGGATAAGACAGTGGTGGAACGAAAGTCATTGATTGATTATGTATGTGTGGATGAATGAATGAAGAAATCTGTGATGGATGCTAGGGTGTATAGGGGTATTGAAGCGGGTCTGTCTGATCATTATGTAGTGGTAGCTAAGGTTAGGATACAAAAGAAGTGGGTGAGGAGAGCTGGAGGGAGGCGAGAGGAAGGTGGAATGGCGAGGAGGGTGGAGAGGTTACAGGAGGAGGAAATCAGGGAAGAGTACAGGAGAGCAGTAGAAAGACGACTAGGTGGGTTCGACCTGGAAGTTATGGAGGAAGTGGAGGAGATAAGCAAGGTGTTTAAGGATGAGATCTGTGCATCATGTGAGGAGGTGTGTGGAGTGAGGAGAAGAGGGAGGAGTGAAAGGTACAGCATGGTGGACAGAAGAGGTAAAAATAGCTGTGGAAGAAAAGAAGAAAGCATATAGAGAGTGGTTGGGTAGTAGAGGGAATGAAGATTTCGAGAGACAGAAACGAGCGAGGTACGTGGAGAGAAAGAGGATGGTGAAGAGAGTAGTGAAGGAAAGTAAGAGAAGAGTAGATGAGGAATTTGGAAGGAATCTGAGTGTAAAATGGAGGGAGAGTAAGAAACTGTTCTGGAAAGAAGTCAAGAAAGTTAGGGAAGGTAGCAAGGGAAACAGTAAGGGTGTGAAAGATAAGAATGGGAGAATGCTAGCCGAGAAGCAAGAGAGAGTCGAAAGATGGAGGGAGTACTTCAATGAGTTGCTAAATGTAAGGAATGAAGAGCCAGCAAACATAGTTGCATATGGTATGGGAGGGAGAAGAAGAGAAGTAGTGGAGGAGGAGATGGGGATCAGGTCAGAAGTGTGGGAAGCCATGAAAAGAGTGAAGTTGGGGAAAGCACCAGGAACAGATGGAGTGTGTGGGGAAATGATGAGGTATGGTGGTGAGATAGTGATCGAATGGGTATGGAAAATGTTCAAACTAGCATGGGAGAAGGGGAGTGCACCCGATGACTGGAAGACTGGCATAATAGTCCCCCTATATAAGGGCAAAGGGGAAAGAGGAGTGTGTGGTAACCATTGAGTAATATGTCTTCTAAGCGTAGTAGGGAAGGTATACAGTAGGGTAGTGATTGAGAGAGTGAGAGTGAGAACGGAGAAATGGATAGGCGACGAGGGAGGTTTTAGGAAGGGAAGAGGATGTGTAGATCAGATTTTTACCCTGAATTGTGTTGTGGAGAAATATCTGGAGAAGAAACAAAAGGTGTATGTTGCCTTTATGGACTTGAAGAAGGCCTATGACAGAGTGGATAGAGAAGGTTTGTGGAAAGTACTTAGAATATACGGAGTAGATGGCAAGTTGCTGAAAGCAGTGAAGAGTATGTATGAGGGTGCAAAGGCGGCAGTACGTGTGGAGAGTGAGCAGAACGAGTTCTTTGACCTGAATGTTGGTGTGAAACAGGGGTGTGTGATGTCCCCATGGTTGTTTACTGTATATATGGATGGAGTCATGAAAGAAATACTATCAAGAGCAGTGGATGTTGGTGTATCGCTGAAAAGGGAGGGAAATGAGTGGAAGCTGCCTATACTGCTGTTTGCGGATGATACAGTTCTGATGAGCGATTACTTACCAGGTACTTACCAGGTAGGGCCACACACTGACCACGGAGCTAGTGGCTGTGTTCAGGGGGACAAAAGACATGAATACGGGAACTCTAACTAGATGTACGAAGCGTAGTAGTTACTGGGAGTCTGACAGAGATAGTTAGTTTATTTTGTGCCCTCATTGGAGACTAGATTTTAGTTGTGTCTGTTTGTTTGAGATGTTTGTTTAGGTGTTTGAGATGTGTGTTTTATGTGTTTAGTGATATTCGTGGAGGGAGTTGTGTATTTCTGCTTGGAGGCGTTGCTTGAAGAGTCTAAGATTTGGTGCTGTAACGGTGTCCTCTGAAAGTGAGTTCCACCTCTTGACGATTCTATGGGAGAAAAATCTTCTTCTGGCTTCGGTGGAGCAGTGCTGTACTTGGATTTTGTATCTGTGGCCTCTGGTGCCAGTCCTAGGGGCCATGGTTAAGAGGTCGGTGGGGTTGATTGGTGAGAGGCCATGGAAGATCTTGTAACAGTAGATTTGGTCGTACCTGATCAGTCGGCCCCTGACTGATTGTAGTTTTAGTCTATGTAGGCGTTCGTCGTCTGGGTAGTCGCTATGGCCGGAGATCTGCTTTGTCCATCTTCTCTGGACAGACTCTGTGAGTCTGCTGTCGGTCAGGTAGTCTTGGTTCCAGAGAGGGAACGCAAAGTCTAGGATGGGTCTTATGTCGACCTTCAGGAGGGATAACATGAATTGGGGGAAGCGGTTAACAGTGCTCTTGAGCAGATTTTGGGCGACTCCTCCAGCTTTGTTGACCGCCTGGCGAATATGGTGGTGAAATTTGAGGGTTGTTGGGACGGACACCCCAAGGTCCCTCTGCAGGTTTGATGGCTGGATGGGCAGGTTTTGGAGGAAGTAGATGGGTTGGGTAGGCTGATTCGTTCTGTGGCAGGAGAAGCGCATGTGAGCACATTTTTCAGTGGCGAAGCTTAGACCCCACGAAGAGGCAATTTTGTGCAGCCGGTCGATGCTTTCTTGGAGGGTCGCCATACCACCGTGTGCCTGAGTTGAGGATGATGGGCAGCTGAAGTATATTTTCAGGTCATCTGCAAATATGAAGTATTTGCAGCTTAGTAGTGGTCCAATGTGATTTATGAAGATGAGGAACAGCAGTGGGCCTAGGAAGGAGCCTTGGGGGACCCCACTGAGTAATGGTCTTGCGGACCTTGTTTTTCCGTTGATGCGCATCTTCATTTTTCGGTCGAGCAGGAAGCTCTTGATCCAGCTAAGGAGGTTCCCCGATATTCCTATGTCTCTCAGTTTGTTTAGCAAGGGTTTGGTGGTGGACTTTATCAAACGCTTTCTGGAACAGGATGAGGTCTACTATTTCACCTTTGTCATATTGTGCAGTGATGTAGTTGTATGTCAGTAATAGTTGGTCGACCACGGATCTGGAAGGCCTAAAGCCAAACTGGTTGTTGTCGAACAGGAGATGGTCATCAAGAAAGCTGTAGAGAGATTTAGTGATCAGTCGTTCCATGGTTTTGCATACAACTGAGGATAGGCTTATGGGGCGGTAGTTTAGCGGGTTTGATTTACTTCCTTTCTTGAAGATAGGCGAGACGTGGGACTCCTTCCAGGTTGGTGGGACTGTCCCGGTGGCTAGAGAGAGGGTGAAGAGTGCAGTGAGGGGAACGGCAAGTTCTGCAGCGCATTCCTTCAGGAGGCGGGGATGGATGAGGTCAGGCCCCATGGCGCTGTCGGGTTTTAGGGACTTTAGGAGGTTCAATACTTCGGAGTGCCTGATGAGGACTATCGGGAGGGGGGCGGCTCCTATCTGCTGGGGGAAGGGGTTCACTGGCTTGATTATTTCATACACCCCAGAAAAGGCTTCGGCGAAGGATTCTGCCATTGCTTTGGGTGAGTCGGTGAGGGTGTCGTTGATCATTAATGGGCCTATCCGGGTTCTGCTTACTTTTTAGTTTCGGATATATGAGTGAAATAGTTTCGGTTTGATGCTGCGATTTCTGGCTAGGTTGTTTTCATAGTCGGATTGTAGTGGGATTGTTGTTGCTCTCAGTCGGTCGTTGGAGGAGTTGAAGATGTAGAGGGATTGCTGCGCTTAATGGGACTGTCTGCCATGGATTCTCCTCATTTCCTTGTACTGCTTCCATTGGTTGGATCTTAAAGGTGTTTGGGAATTTTTCTGAGCCAGGGGGGGGCCGGAACATTTGGGAGCTGCAGGGTTTGGTAAATGAGTTTGGAACAGTGTGCGAAAAACGGAATTTGAAGGTAAATGCGGGGAAGAGCAAGGTTATGGTCTTCGAAAGGGGTGAAGTCACAGAGTGTGAGGTGAAGTTGAACGGTCAGGCTATGGAGATCGTCAGCTCTTTTAAGTATCTGGGCAGTGTGTTGAGTAAAGATGGGACTGTGGATTAGGAGGTGTGGGAGAGGGTGCAACAGGGGAAGAGAGTTGTAGGAACGTTGAAAGCAGTAACAAGAAATAGGGTGGTCAGTATGGAAGTGAAGAAGTCCTTGCATGACAGTGTGGTAATCCCGACACTAACTTACGGAAGCGAAGCATGGACATTCGGGAAGAGACTTAGACCAAGAGTGAGAGCGGTGGAAATGAGTTACTTGAGAAGTGCGTGCGGAGTTACATGGAGGGATAGACAGACGAATGAGGAAGTAAGAAGGAGCTGTACGTGGTGTGGAGGTAGATGTGCTGGAAAGTGTGAAAAGGAACAACTTAAGATGGTTCGGCCATATGGAACGTATGGAAAGCGAGAGATTGACTAAGAGGGTGTACGAGAGCGAGGTGTTAGGACAGAGAGGGAGAGGTGCACCGAAGGAGAGGTGGAAGGATGGAGTGAGGAAGTATATGAATGAAGGCGGTGCTGGTTGGGAGGAGGGGCGTCGACTGACTGGGGACAGAGGTGCATGGGGGCAGTTCGTTCGTGGCCACCCCTTCAGGGATCACGGCGTCAGGCAATAGATAGATAGATAGATCTAATTTCAGTGTTCTTTGGTTAGAATAAATTATTATTTCTGCAATCTCAATGGTAGGTCTTCCCAGGAGTAGAATGGAAATTACACACACACACACACCTTCAGTAACAACGTTCTCCAAAGTGTTGGAGCTTCATACAGTATGGTAAATAAATAATAATAATAATTAACAAGCATCGATAATCAATGTGCCTGTTGTTTCCTTCTTGGTGTCTTTTGACGTGGCTGAGGATAATTATTATGTACATCAAATTATGGGTATAAATTGTAGCCTACCCATGCCTAGATAAATATATAAATAGTAGCACCGTTCATGAGATAATGTCTGGTTTAAAAAATCTCTGAGCATTGCAGCTACTGGCTGGTACATTAAGCCAGAATGGTGCAAAAGTAACTGGCCTGAATGTGACAATTTCAATAATATATATAAATTGAATCAAAGTTTATGCAATAATTAAGATGATTATGATAACAGCATTTAAAAAAGCTATGTATTTTTATATAAGTTCATTATACTTTTAAGTTTCTGTACATAAAAAAGAAAATCAATATATACAGGCCAAACCGTCTAAATGAAGCTGAAATAAAAGAAAATAGACGTCACTGGTACTGAAAATTATATACAAGGCCAACTGAACTAAACCACCTGACCTAGAGAACCTAATAATCGATACGGCACCGATTTCAAAGAAAATAGATGTCACTGTTGCTGAAAAATATAGACAGGCCAAAGTAAACTGAAGCAGCTGACCTAGAGAGCCCAACTGATACTGCATTAAGGGGAGATGGGTAGTTTTTCTGGTCCCCCTTCTTCCTCATGTTTTAACCCATTAGTTTTCAGATTTTAAGACGTTCGGCGATTTTAACCCTTATTGCACCAGCGACGGCGAATCGCCGTCAGTAATAAAGTCACTCGTCAGTACCAGCGACGTAAGATCGCCGTCAGTACTATGCGGTAGTTGTAACTGCCCGTATCGAGCGGTACCAGGTACCGTGACTTGTACGCACTGTTTTGAGACCTTGGCAACACTTCTCAGCTTATATTCAAGGTCTCACAGCCTGGCTGGCTCAGTATTCCTCCAACTTTTGAGGTGGAAAGGTATTCTCTTTTGACTCTGAAGCCATTTTGGCCTCGTTGCCTGGTACTGAAGAGTATATTTATGGTAATACCCTCTTGTACAGTAGGGGTTAAGACCTTTTGCTACCTTTTTTTGTCAATATTAAGCGTTTTCGTGTTATTTAGGTGTAGATTTTTCCATGGCGAGCGATAGCGGGCCTGTAATTTAAGAGGAACCGGCCATCAGCCGGGAAATTTTTCTATCGAAAAATGTATCTTGAGGGAGGGTCTTGGGTGGGGGGGGGAGGATAAACCTGATTGAGGTCTAGGGAAAAGACTAAAGAAATAATGAAAATAACCATAAATAAGCAAATATATACACCCATACCCCCTTAAGATGATGATAATACTAACATTTATGAAAGATATGTATGTTTGTTTCATTACACTTCTCTTATGTTTATGTACATACAAAAATAGATGTACAGGTAATGTATGTTTGTTTCATTACACTTCTTTTATCTATCTATCTATCTACAAAAATAGATGTACAGGTAATGTATGTTTGTTTCATTACACTTCTTTTATGTTTATGTATATACAAAAATAGATGTACAGGTAATGTACGTTTGTTTCATTACACTTCTTTTACGTTTCTGTACATAAATAATCTAAATATATGCCAAACTGAACTAAAGCAGCTGACCTAGAGAGCCCAATCGATACTGCACCGGCACCAGCACCACGTCGCGGGTCATCATGGGTAGGGGCGTCCCCCCCATGTCGCTGCCCGGGTACCCAAACACAAACGCCCCTCCGTGGAAAAACACCATGACGGGCAGGGACGCGTTCTCTACCTGGGGGGAAGGAGAGCATTAACCCCTTCTGTACCAGTGCCATCCTGTTGCCTTTATTTTGGTTATTAGACGATTTTATTCAGTATCAAAGGCGCCTCCAGCAATTGACAGGCTTCAAACTATCTCCCTTAACCCTTTTTACTACCACAGATCTTTCTCAAACTGCACAAAATCGTCTAAACATAGCTAGAATAAAATGAAATAGACATCGCCGGTAGAGGAGGGGTTAATCCTTTCGGAGATCCAACTACGCCTTTCTTTTCTGCTTTCTGGTTAATATTAGACAATTTTATTCAGATTTGGAAGGCAATGTGGAACTCAGAAGGTTAATAGAGATAGCCTTTACCCTTATAAATCCCACAGATTTTTCCGAAACGGTCAGAATAAACTGTCAAAACGCGCCATAATTTGTATCAACGTTATTTGTATTAACATTATTTTTAAGTACAATTATTTTACTGCTAATCGAAGTGATTTGTATTAACATTATTTTTAATTACAATCATTGTACTGCTAATAAGAGTTCTTAATTGTCATTAAATGTATGGTTTGATCAATTTTTTATTATGTCATGCTTTTAATCTTTGGTTCCTTGTGTAGTTACGATAAATTAACCAATATATAAAATCAGCAGGAGAACCTCTTTGTCATTTAGTATAACGAGGTACGACAACAGCTATAATGTGCAGTTCTGTAAGAGTATGTTGATATTCATTCATTTATTAACTTTTAGAATTATGTTTCCTTTTACTTTGAAATTTCTCATTTTATTATTTTACTTAGAAACTTTTTACTATAATGTATTTGTATGTAATTGTATATGTTATTAGTATGTATATTGCGAAATAAAGATGATTGATTGATTGATTGATTACTACTATACATCATACCGTAGGTGTGCAAACATGAACATATAATAGACAACCTTCCTCTCCCAACACTCATGAACTACTACCGCCAGTACTGCCATCACTACTACCACAACCACCACCACTACTACTACTATACATCATACCGTAGGAGTGTAAACATGAACATATAGACAATCCTCCTCTCCCAACACTCGGGGACCTCCTATGGGTAAGTACTCCATGTCGATCTGCGGACAGGGGGGCGGGTCGAAGCTCTCCCTCACACCGGACCACTCCTCCACGGCCGCGGGGTCCTGTAGTGGATATTAACCCTATCACTGCGGGTGAATTTATTTTTCTTCTTATTCTGAATATCTGACTCTGTTTAGGAAGGATTTATGATTGTCAACGAATTAATCGAGATATAATACACCTCTCTGATTACTAGACATCCTACCTAAGCAGCATAATATCATTTGATAACAGCCAGAATATAACGAATAATTGCAGAACTCGTACTGTAGTGGATATTAAACAAAGCCCGGATGCTCAAAACATTCTGAACTCTTAAGCCTGGAAGCACAATTTGAGGAGTCGCACTTTATCGACAATGTTTGACGTTGTCAATAAAGTGCTCCTCCTCAAGTGGTGTTTTTATACTTTGTCAACTTTTCAGAGTTCATTTTAAGGAAAGGTTTTTAGTTTGCTCGCCAGACCTCCATCAAGACCCCCCTTTGAGATGAAAACCAAAACAAAGAAATGCGGTGAAAGGTCTTAAAATTGCCAAACTAATGGGGCAAACGTCTTAATATCTCAACACTAATGGGGCCGAAAAGCCTCCCCGTCGGCAGCGCTAAAGTGCCAAAAACGCTGCCAGCTGGGAGGATTGGATGGCCGTAATGGAGAGATGGGATCGGTAACAGAGATAAGATTATTATCAGAGGAGCACCACAGAGAAAGAAGCCTTAGATGTTAGAAGTAAGTCAAGGATGCTGGGCCGATTTCCATTTTTCTTATGTTCTTATGTTCTTATGATCTCCAAGGTGATCAGGTATACGAGTAGGGTGTTGGAATGAATGCTCCAGGTCATTTAGGATAGAAAATATCTTATTGGCTTTGTTATTAATATTGTTGTCGTCGTCGTAAATATTGTAGCTATATTCGGATATGTTGTAGTAGTTATTGTTGTTGTCATCATTGTTAATATTGTTGTTGTTGTTGTTAATGTTGAAATGCTATACTGGTTTAGCAATAATAAGCATGTCTATCACTTAGTAGAACATATAGCTATACCTTGAACCGGAGGGAGCCTGTGGGCGGTTGGGCGTATGGAACACCCCGGAAGGAGAGGTAGGTTCGGCCGGGGGTTCCTGCCTCTTTAACGGCGCCCCTCAGTGACCCCAGCTTAGTATTGACCTCCACTGACCCCCCAGCCTCTTCTTGACCTTGGACTAGGGTCAATAAGTGCATTGCCACCAGGATTGCCAGCATCGTAGACTTGCCCATTTCAGTAACTGTAAAACAAAATAACTAAGTAAATAAATATATAATAAAACAATTGATAATGCCAGTAAGTAAGAGATGCCACTGCTTTCTATGTGTCACTCAATTTAGAGGCATTTCCCGGCACTGGCACGGAATTTGAAGGGTTCTTTTTACACATGTTTAAATACCGTGCCTTCCAGATGGCTTATCACACTTCCTGGGTTAAAACAAAACTAGAACATTAAACAACAAGATATAATTGAAGCACATCCAAAAGGTGATGCAAACACTGCTCTGAAAAAACAACAAAAACAAAACAAGTATAATAAAGGCATAACAGATAATTGGGTATAACGATAGTGATATACCTTCCTGTCCAAAGAGTACACGGGTATATTACTGCAAGCATACCTAATTGATAAGGGCAGACTATTATGGACATTATATGCTCTTTTCACACATATTTTTGAGTGTGCGGGGTGCTAAATTTGAAACCTACCTACAAGCAAACCTGGTAGTGAATCGCAACAGGACCACCGGCAGGAAAGCGTCAACGACACAGGACTCTACCCTGGTCGTTATCCTGTGACTGTGTCACCAGTAGAGTGTACTAAGCATTATCATGCTCCTCAGTGTAAAATTTCGAACATCTATTTTACCAATAATCGTGTACTCAAAATCTACCATTAACTCTGCTCATTGTTTATTCGAATAAATATCCCCCAACATTCTCATTCTGTCAGAAACACAATTCTCACCAGCAACATGTCTTTCCATTTTTAACTAACCTGGGTATAATGTTTTTCCAAATTTTAGAACCAAGAGCGGTACTTGCTGTTACGTAAAATCTGAAATTCCACTGGACAATATATTCAACTTCACCTCACCACATTTAGAATACTTTATTTACAAATAAAACTGCTAGTGAAGCAAAATATCTATGCCCTGTCATCGCTTTCCTAACGTCTCAACAGACATAAGCCTTTTTGACATCTTATCCTCACAACTTGATAACCTTCACATAAACCAAGCCTCGGAATTCATCGTGTTGGGTGATATTAATGTCCATAATGTTGAATGCCAACTTATTCAGCCAGAATTGATGATCCTGGTCTTGAATGTGAGCTGTTTGCAGACTCAATTAATCTCACTCAACTCGTCAAACAACCAACAGGCACACAGGATAACCCTGAACACAACCTCTATCTACTTGACCTTTCTCTAACTAATAGTCCCAACATTTATCATCTCGACCTAGTATCACCACTTGGATCCTTTGACCACTGCCTAATAAAAGCCCCTTTCTCAAATAATTCTGCTCCTCCCCAGTCTGTACCCGTCTCTGTAACCAAAGACACTACGAGAGGGAGGACTGGGTCCAATGGGATGGTTTGAGAAACTTCCTACGTGATGTTCCTTGGTCCTCGTACTTTTCAAATGACCCTTATATGGCGTGTCCATAACTGCACAAGAGCAACTACACAACCATCAATAGCTGATAATTCCTATACAAGAACAAGAACCTTAGAGTCCAGTCTGAGTCCTACATTTACTTCAAACATCTCTGAAACCGTTCTAAAACAATTATCAATCTTGGCAAGCCAAACTTCCTTAACAATTAAGCAAAACAAAAATACATAAATATATAAATATATTAACAAAAATATGCAACCAACAAAATATATATTAAACAATCCGAATGATTATTATGTTCTCTCCACTAACCAACTTTACTCCTAAACTCGATTAATGAAATTAAAAAAACACATGTGGCAGTCCGGGGATTCGAACCCAGGACGCTCACACCGAAAATCAACACACTTATGCATTGCACCACGAAGACAGTTAAAGAATGTTGCACAAGCCTACGATATATTATGCAGTTTCGAATCCTGCATACCAATCTTAGCATGTACAATATCCCAGTTACTGCACTATCGGAGGCTATGAATATGTGAATGGAATAATTTGGTCAACTCTCAATTCTTTCAATTGTAATTTCAAGAATTAATCATCCATACCCCTGCAAAAAGGGATGCATATGCTATCAATAAACCATCTGAATATCAAGACCTTTAGATACTGCATAAAATCGTCCAATGTTATCCATAATGAAGAGAAAAAGGGCGTGATCGTCCTGAAGTGGTTAATCCATTCAGTACCGGTAAAGTCCTTCTCATTATATTCTGCCAACCATTAGGCGAACTTATTCAGCTTGGGAAAGACGCTTACCAATGAAAAGGCTACAGACTATCTCCATTAATCGCTTTAGCTACCATATATCCTTCCCCAGCTTCAAAAAAGGCTACAGACTATCTCCATTAATCCCTTTAGCTACCATATATCCTTCCCAAGCTTCATAAAAGGCTACAGACTATCTCCATTAATCCCTTTAGCTACCATATATCCTTCCCAAGCTTCATAAAAGGCTACAGACTATCTCCATTAATCCCTTTAGCTACCATATATCCTTACCAAGCTTCATAAAAGGCTACAGACTATCTCCATTAATCCCTTTAGCTACCATATATCCTTCCCAAGCTTCATAAAAGGCTACAGACTATCTACATTAATCCCTTTAGCTACCATACTGTATATCCTTCCCAAGCTTCATAAAAGGCTACAGACTATCTACATTAATCCCGTTAGCTACCATATATCCTTCCCAAGCTTCATAAAAGGCTACAGACTATCTACATTAATCCCTTTAGCTACCATACTGTATATCCTTCCCAAGCTTCATAAAAGGCTACAGACTATCTCCATTAATCCCTTTAGCTACCATATATCCTATAAAAGGCTACAGACTATCTCCATTAATCCCTTTAGCTACCATATATCCTATAAAAGGCTACAGACTATCTCCATTAATCCCTTTAGCTACCATATATCCTTCCCAAGCTTCATAAAAGGCTACAGACTATCTCCATTAATCCCTTTAGCTACCATATATCCTTCCCAAGCTTCATAAAAGGCTACATACTATCTCCATTAATCCCTTTAGCTACCATATATCCTTCCCAAGCTTCATAAAAAGCTACATACTATCTCCATTAATCCCTTTAGCTACCATATATCCTATAAAAGGCTACAGACTATCTCCATTAATCCCTTTAGCTACCATATATCCTATAAAAGGCTACAGACTATCTCCACTAATCCCTTTAGCTACCATATAGCCTTCCCAAGCTTCATAAAATCGTCTAAATGCAGCTAAAAAAAAAGAGAAAAACGTCACCGGTACTGGAAGGGTTGAAGATGAGGAGCTGGGGTGGGGTGGGGTGGTGGGGTGGGGGGGGGGGGGGTCTTCGGTCAATGAACTTTGGCAATGCGGATCAATTGACCTTTGGCAATGCGGATCAATACACCTTTGGCGAAATATTTTTCTGAAGGGAGTTGGGTTTATTTATTTGTTTATTAAATTATATATTTAATTTTAGTTTCATCCCTAGACCTCTATCAGACTTATAAAAACATCCACAAGCTTCCCCTTCGAAATACAATTGTACATTTTTCAGTAGAATAATGTCCTGGCCGAAGGCCGATTCCTCCAAAATTTCAGGCTCGCTATCACTCGCCAGGAAATCTATAAGGCACAACTATGGGACTAAACATGAGAGAGAAGGGGGCCAAAAAAAAAAAAAAGCAACTACCTCCACCTAAATTTACTTTCGATAACATGATTACGTCATTGGCCCCTTGAGCTACGTATTTGACCTAGACTGTAAACAAGAAAAAACAATATTACAAAATAAATAAATCAATCAATAGATAGTTAACCCCTTCAGCACCTTGTCGCCTCTTTACCTTCCATTCTGGCCAACATTTGACGATGTTATGCAGTTTTAGAAGGACCGATGCAATTCAGAGGGTTTATCAAGATCATATTTACCCTTTTCAGTTCTAGAGGTCGATTATAAGCTAAAGAAAAACGCCTAACAGTAGCCAGAATATGATGAGAATTTCATCATCGTGTTGAAGGGGTTAAGGGGAGGCGGACCGTTTTTCTGGACCCCCTTCTCCCTAATGTTTAGCCCCACTAGTTTTGAGATTATAAGACGTTCGGCCCGTTAGATTGGCGATTTTAACACCTTTCGTCCCATTACGTTGTCAATTTTAAGACCTTTCGTGCCATATAGGTGTCGATTTTTTCCTGGCGAGCGATAGCGAGCCTGCAATTTTAAGAGGAACCGGCCTTCGGCCGGGACATCTTCTACCGAAAAATGTACAAACTTGTATTGAAAGGGGGTCTAGGGGGTCTTTTTCTAAGCTTGATGGAGGTCTAGCGAGGAAAGTAAGAAAATATATGAATAAATGAATGAATAGACCAAACAAACGGCCAGTCTCCCCTTAAGGGTATAAAAGAGGTATGGCAAAGGTACATATGATCATAGAGTACCCGGTATATTGATAGTGATGTACCCTTCTGTCTTTGTATTAGATAAACTAATTACTACCAATATCACTTTTAACGGGGGATGGCCCTATTTCTTCGCTCATTTATGTATTTTTTGTTTTTATTATTTTTATAGTTTCCTCCCTAGACCTCCATCAAGCTTACCCGTCACCCCCCTAGACCCTCCAAGATAAATTTGTACATATTTTGATATAAAAATTTCCCGGCCAAAGGCCGGTTCCTCATAAAATACAGGCTCGCTATCGCTCACCAGGTAACAATCGACACCTAAATGACACGAAAGGCTTAATATTGACAAAGAAAGGGGCGAAAGGTCTTACAATCGCCAAACTAATGGGTGGAATGTCTTAAAATCTGAAAACTAATGGGCTAAGCATGAGGGAGAAGGGTGTCCAAAAAAATACGACCATCTCCTCTTGAGGGGTTGATTAATATGGACACTTTAAATACCTTTTCCATACCCATGTATTTTCTAGAGTGTAGGGCCTCAGCTTTATGACCAGCTGATTGAATTAACAATCGATGGCCCGAATTTACATATTTAACCCTTTCAGTACCGGTGTCGTCCTTTTAAATTTCTTCTTGCTAGTATTAGTGTATTCAGTTTAGAAAGGGCCTCCAGCAATTAACAGGCTTCGAACTATCTCACTTAACCCTTTTTACTACCACAGATCCTTCTTCAACTGCACAACATAGCTAGAATAAAAAAAAAAAAAAAAAAAAAAATCGACGGTACAGAGAGGGTTAAATAAACTTGATACAGACATGTTTCTATCATTACACAGACCTTCAGTAACCAACCTGGTGAGAATCAGCTGGTGTGTTGTTGCTTGATTTCCTTTGTATTCCCTTGTATTAATCGAGAGACTATTCCGTTAAGCGAGATGTAACTTGGTTCTTGGTGGCTGTTAAAGGGGTAGGCTATATTTATTAGCTTTTTTATTTGTACATTTTTCGGTTGAAAAATGTCTTGGTCTTGATTCTTTCAAAATCACAGGCTCACTATCGCTCGCCAGGAAAAAATCTAAATGGCAGGAAAGGGCTTGATATTGATACAGATATGGGACAAAAAGTGATAAAATCCACAAAATAATGGGGCAAACGTCTTAAAATTTCAAAACTAATGGGGCTAAACACGAGGGAGAAGAGAGTCCATAAAAAGCAGCACCTATACCTCCTCCCCCTAAAGCGAGATGTAAATAACTGTGATACACCTGCGCCTCAGACGGTATTCGACATTTGGTTATTGATGAGTGTGACCCCAATACGTGACGCCGAGGCAACCTTTGTTTTAGATACTGCATCAAGTCGTCTAAGGTTAGCCAGAATAAAGGGTAAAAAGGGCTTGGAGAGGGGGGGACAATTACACATCCAAAGACCAAACTAAATAATTATAACCATTATCCAGTAATACCGAATGTTTACTTTGGGTATGGCCATATTTGGGTATCATACGAGCGCCTTTCCCGTCAATTTTTTCTGGCAATTGTAGTCTGGGCAGTTTCAATACGTAAGGTTGATCCGAATTCAGCCACCCAACATAATCTACCCCAAGTCTACTTTTCCATACCATTGCCAAAGAACCTAGAAGTATTGCCAGAAAAAAAAAACGTGCTCATCGATAATTGACGAAAAAAGCGCTCGTGTGACATCGGCTATAACTCCTTCACTACCATTACGTTATTTTCATCATATTCTGGTTACCAGTAGACAATTTTAATTGGTTTACAATCTACCTATACGACTCAAATGGGTAAATGCGATTTCAATAAGCCCTCTTAGTAACATCGGTTCTCTTAAACTGCATAAAATCATCTAAATTTAGCCCGAATCAAAGGTAAAAAGGCGTGATGGTGCTGAAGAGGTTAAGACAGGCCAATGCTACCAGGGGTACCAATATGGCGGAGGTTGGCCGGGCTCTGTTATTGACACTGGTTTTGACATTTCACTTCATGGATCCCGATCGAATGTGCGAAAATCCCGATAACCAACCCTTAGAAGATACAATACGCATTTATTTTTTGATTTCTGGTAATTATTAGACTATTTTATTCAGATTGGGAAGGGCATATGGAAGTCAGAGGATTAATTGGGACAGTCTATCCATATTATTCCCGCAGATCCTGCCTAAAACTGTATACAATCGTCTAATGAGAGCTAAAATATACAGTCAAAATGCGTCACGATCTTCAAAGGGTTCATCCTCTAAAATGGCTAATATGTTACTAAATATTAGAAAAGTTAAGAGTCAGGTCAAGTAAGGGTATTGAGGGATAAGCCTTTACAGCGGCACCTCGTATCTACATTCCCATGCGTGAATCGTAAGATTCAGAGTAGTAAAGATTCCAGGACGAGCTCAGTAGAAAATGAAATGAAAATGAATATTGAGAGGGGAGAATGGGGTGTTGGAGAGAGAGAGAGAGAGGAAGCTGGTTAGAGATCTTATAGTAACAGAGATCGGCCAGCCTCCGCCATTTTGGGGCCACTGGTGACATTTTTCTCTTTGTACACTTAACCCACAGGACCCCAGCGATGCAGCGTTTGCGTCGGCAATGTATGTAACGCTAAACCCCAGCGCCGCAAATGTTGCATCCGCTACTTCAACCTTATTTACTCAGCTCCTATGGTAGGAAATGGCTTGAGAATGGTATGGAATATTCCTTGCGGTGTTGCCGAACAGTGGCGATACCCAGCAACCGACTAGGCAAGCCGCACGGGTTGTGGCGGGCAGATTAGTGGCGCCAGTTTACCCACTTACTTCACCGCGACTTTCGACCTTATTTACTCCTGTCGTACGGTAGCTAGAGGCTTGAGATTTGTGTGAGATACGCTTTAGGATGTTGGCATTACTTGACCATACTCGGCATCCCCCTAAGTCCTGCCGGGCGGGTAGTGATGTGCGGGAGGAGGGGAAAAACACTATACCCGCTTATCTCCCCACGACTTTCGACCTTATTTACTCTTGTCCTATGGTAGCTATAGGCTTGATATTGGTATGGGATATTCCTTAGGATGTAGGCAATGCTTGGCAACCCCCAAATCTAGGTTTGATGGGACATGGGACGCGCATGACAAAGGACAGTCAGTTTACCCGTAGATCTCGCGAGTGCAACACCATGTCGGATTTACCACGCCGTTACCCACGCAAGGGAATATGCCTTGATGATGCAATGGCCATACTTGATGAAAGTGATGTGCCTGATAGTGACACTGGATCGTCAGATAACGATTCAGAGGAAGAGTACAATGTGAAAACCCATATTTCTAAGTCTAAAGTGCCTAAAACAATGTGTAAAACCCATATTATAACTATAAAACATACGATAAAGTATAAAATGAATAAACGGGGAGTGAGAGAGGCAGACAAGGAAAGGGAAAGTGGTGGGTGGAGCGTGTCGATCAGCTGGTTGTGTGTACGTGCGTGCGTTCTGTTATTGTCTGAGACCATGATGGCCGCCAGTCGCCATGTCAACTAGGACGCGCGCGGGGCTTGCCACTCGTGAGCACTTATTATAACTTATATCTATGAACTTGTAGCGGGCGATTTATGGTTGAGGCACTGAGCGGAATGGTTAGGGTTAACTTATTATCTTACCTCAATATTTCCTGTACGTTGTAATGAACTCTGTAGTAATCTGGAACCACTGGAAATATGTAGGGAGGTTTTAAAATAAACAAGCATGGGGCTTTGTTTGGTTTATTTAACAGCAAAATATATGTCTGTAACCCTTAATCCTAATTTTGAGATATTAGAATATATTACACTAGACGTCCCATGCGTTGGGGCAATGTAATTATAAAGTACTTCTTAATGTGGTGTATACTCGATGTTGAGTCTGTACCGAGATAAGTACTCTACTTAATACTTAATGATAACACTTTAATAATAGCAACCTAGAACTATGAGCTGTTTTCCAAGTAATAATGATCTTCCTGTAAAGAGAGAGAACATATGATTAGAAGGGAATCACTAGAACACTTGTATGTCACTGCGTACTTGTATGTCACTTATAAGGTACTTCTACACTATACAGGTCACTAGTCTTACCCAGAGGGCTGGAGAGAGATACCCTCCTTAGGGTGTGGTGGTGTGCTGACTGACTCGCCCTCTGCCTCTTGAGGGAGGGGCGCAGTTCAGCAACACCATGTGACAACTGTGTGTGACAAAGTTTCTAGCAATTACTTCTCGATATCTTGGCAACGGATGTGTGATACCATTTGGTGATCGTGGGATTCGTGCTTGCCTTAGCAGAGTGGAAAGTTACCAGCTTCTATTGTGATGGTGTGAGCTTCTATAGGGAGATCACACCAACACACTTACAGTTGTTTTTAAAAGGTAGTTATAATGGTGTGAGTTATATATGTGATTATATGGTTTATCTTAGAAGTGTACAGTCGCTCAAAATGCGCAGTTACACCGCTCGGCCAAGTCAGCTGAGGCCCTCCTCAGGTTGTAGGAAAGAATAGCTCACATATATCTAGATACACATTGAACATCCCTATGACTTATCTAACCCTGTACCCAGTGTATAGCAATGCCAATGAAAGTGTGATAATGGTGAGGACCAAAACTTACACGTTAGCATTAACAGGTGCTTAAATTTTACCTCACGCCTAAGCAACAGGTGATCAACCCTGAATGGAAGACGAAGGGAGAGACTTACTAGGAGAAGGTTGTTGACGAGTCATGGAAGGGGGTTAGTGTAGTAGGAAAAATGATTTCCTGATTAATTAATAATACTAAGGTTAGTAGTATTCTGAAGAATTTATGAACTTCATGAGGTTTAAAGAATTATCTGTGAAAAGAATATGTTAATAGGAATGAACTCTGAGAAGAGGGTAGTTATCAAGGCAATAAGTTGATTATAAGGAAGCGTGAAGATTTGTGAAATCCTTACTTCGCAGTGAACAGGTGCCTGACACATCCCATGATTATTAACTATTACTCTAAATCTAAACTATGAACCAGTCAGTCACAGATACTTGAGTCAAGGTAAGGTCGCATGCATTTATGTCCGGGGACAGAGGGAAAACACATACTCAGGACGCACAGACAGGGGAAGATACGAGGACCTACATGAATAAAGGCGTCTTTGTTTGTCTTAGTCACAAGTTGAAGCTCGTCGGGGACGAGCAACATGTCTGCTGTTTCAGTAAAGGTTAGTAATCATCCGTGTAAAAGAAACAGGAACGGCATAATACTTCAGTCATTGTTAAATGTGAGGACTGGTACTGAATGTGGACTAAAATGGTGAGTTACATAACTGTATCTATTTATGAGAAATAGAGTATACAATTTGTTTACTCAAAAGCGGAAACAGGGCAAACTGTTCCTTCTCTATGGCTAATGCTTTACGGAGATGAGCAACAGGCAGTAGATCAATGATGATCCATCTCTGATAACACCATACTCAATGAATTCATCACATTCGTCTTACTTGTGAGTCATACATCTATACTTTTGAGTCTTACATCTAGAATTCTAGACTCTATAGAGCTTTTGCTGCAGTCTCCAGGACAGTGAGTCTCTTTCTTAGCGTTTGTACTTCAGAAGCGTGGGCTGTTCTAAAGAGCTCATAGGAGAGTAGGTCAGCAAATATAACAGTCCTCTCGTCGCACGTGTGTGAGTGCGAGTTTCTGGTTACCTGGGAAAGTCATCAGGTAGTACCAAAATGAATCATCCGGAGATTACGATTTAATACGAGCTACGTTAAACGGGAAACGTAAGTATAAGTCGCAAATCACCAGGCATCATCTGATTAGTTAGTAGGGAACACACTAACCAGGTCATCTTTCTCTGGAGAAAGGGTTATTATTCTACTCATAGGATTACTAATAGAATACTTCACTCGCCCAGTAGGATGTACGGGGGGAGTGGCTTGCTCTGTCAGTTATATGACGTTAACAGAACGAAGATTTGTATTAATTACTTCACTCTCTAGCTAGAGTGGTCTTACTTGAGTGGTCTCACTTTACTCTCTGTCTAGAGTGGTCTTACCTACTCAACTTATTACAACTGAATTTGAAAGTTGGATTAGAATACTCTTTTTAGCAAAAGGAAGGTTCCGCCTATACTCGTTTGTCTGTGCGGAGTAAGTTGTGGAAGGTGCATTTGGCTGCACCGCTGAAAGTTATGGTTCAGGTATAGTATGGCCATCTACGGAGAGTTCTGGGCTCCTCCGTTGTAACCTGTCACCATCGATTACTTCTACCTTGTTTGTGGTAGGGTCTCGAACCTCATACTTGTTACCGGATGCTGTGTCCGTAACGACATAGGGTCCACTATACTTCGGCGAGAGCTTAGACATTCTCGTCGGATCTAGGCACATTGCTTTGTGACCTACGTCAGGACAGTTTGGTGTGTCCTTTTATGCTATTTCCTTTTCATTTCAGTCCGGGATGTCTGTAAATGATCTCGGATTTGCTGGTGGATCTTGCTGAAAACTTTGAAATATCTCTTAGCGTCTGATTTGACTTGATAAGCATAATCTAGAGGAATATTGATTTCTGCCTAGCTTAGCTGTTGCCAGAGTTTACATCAGAATCTTGTCTTTACCCTCAGAAGCTAGTCTTGTATACCTGTCTGTAGGTTTTGGAAGACTCTTCAAGGTAATGTAAAGCCTTTTAGGTTTTCCTTTACTTCTAGATTATGTTTAGGTTTACATGATGTTCCAAGATTTCAAAGATAGCTGTGATAGCTGAGGTACTTTGCAGTCAACTAGCCCAATTTAGAATGGGAGCTGTTGTGCAAACACATGCTTTCTCAAGTAGATATCACTCATTGATTCTTTCACATTGTGCTTGGTTTCCATCCCGTGTTTGGCTAGAATGTGCCGAGGAGAGGAATAGCGAACAAGTGAGTAATGTACGAGCCTGTTGGTAATTTGGTCTGTTGCATCCATCTTTAAGCAGGAATAGGACAAACTAGTCTGAAAGATTATATTCAACACAAACCAGCTGGTACTGCTTACATCTGGTGTCACCTGGGGCATTCAGCAATTCCAAAGAAACAGTGTCAAATGGATGTGAAGCCTTCGGGTATTCCAGGAGTGTCACAGGTTATCTTTTGGCAAGGTGTTGTTTACTATCCTTCTTAATAGTTTTCCAGTAGTAGCTTACTTATTGGATATGTAGTGGTTCTAATCTTGCTCATCTTTCACTTGGCTTCTTTTTAGGTCGGTAACGAGAAAACCGGGGCAACTTGCACAATCCTGGAGAGTGCGTTGGCTGCTACATTAGATGTTACCCATAATACTAGAAGATACCGGTTAATCCTGGTGACTCCGCGGAAACTTCAGCAAATCCACTGATACAGTGTCGAATGGAAGTGAAGGCGTTGGATAATCCAAGATTGGTGCAGTTCCATCATGTGTCGGGTTAGCTGTAGGAATATCTCTTACCACCGCTTTAGTCTGCCAGTGAGAAGTTATCACCTTTGAGTACCTTCTTGTCCTTGCCTGTCTGTCTGAATAGAGGTCAAAGGAAGGCTCAAGGCTAATATTTCACGAAGGTTACGACTCCCAAGATGTTACAAGGGTTAACCTTTCCGTTTTGTGATATCTAGTCTCTACGTTTATTCAACACTTTCCTTATGCAACCAATGACTAGCATCTTGACTATGTCACTTGGCATTTTGAATGTTGTATGGAGCTCTTGTGAGAAGAGTTGTGTGTACGAGTGTGAATGTTGAGCATGTTTTGACTGGAATTTAGGCAAGCATTTGGATGAGCTCTGCCTCTTATGACTTGGAAACATCATATTATAATTCTAACCTTAAGTTTGTATTTTAAGTGCGACTTTAGAAAGGTAAATAACTGCACATTTCATACTATTCGATGAGAATCCTTTCTGCTCGACTCGAGATTGGCTTACTTGGACATCTCAGATACTGATCGTGAATGTACAGTCAAGTCTTCTGGTGTCTATCCATGAGGTGATGGAGTTCCACTTAAGAAAAACTTAGACTGTTTGAGTTACTTTGAAAAACTTTATTCCCCTTATTCCTATGTCGTGTAGGAGTTCTGATGGATCAGATTGTGGGAAGTATTTCCTTAACTTGGCTAGAATATGCTGTGTGGTTGTCTTTGTGGCGATCAACCACCTAAAACTGTCTTGTTCTTGGTTACCAATCGGGTTGGTGACAACCAAAGGAAGAACGTGTGTTTTAGACTTACCTAGGATTACTTTGAGGGATATGTAGTGCTTTGGTTAAATTCTTTAGTGTTGTTAGTTGTACACTGCGGAAGGCGACTACAATCCTAAGTCTAGGTCTTCGTAGCTTCAGGAGAATGTTTACTTATGCGCTGAAAATACCTGAGTAGATGCGCAAGTCATTCTATAATTCTACGGTGGTTCATATCCTCTACAGGGTTTGCCTGCAGGATGTGTTAGTACAAAATGGATCTGGATGCCGTTGGTAATGTACTTACTTGTGCTGTAAAAGGTCTTTCCACATCGGCTATAACTTTCGGGTAGTATTCTGGAAGGCATACCCTATTCCTCTCACAATTCCGTTCTCTTCCGGATACTACTAAGGGAAACTATCCATGAAACCCAATTGGAAGGTGTGCACCTTCTTTAGTACGAATCCTTCTGAGCTGTGGATACGAGTGAGAGTAATCTTGGTTTGCAATATGGCTCTTGATCCTAGCACTCTTAGGATCTTGCAGGTGAAACTGGTCATGCTTGTTGACACAGTCGCTGCTATAATGATCGAATGCAGGAAAGAACGCGTAATGCGTGTTGTGTATGTACTTCGAGAGTGTTGACCCAACTGAGACTTATGCACCATCGACTTGGAAAAGCTTCCAAGGATGTGTAAACTAACTGCCAATGCTTGTTGGAACAGCTGTTACTAAATCGGTGCTGGTGATAAATCAGATCGAACACAGTACTGAGTACCGGAACAACTATGGGTGAAGTTTATTCTGTGAGACTTCATGTTGATGTGGTTATCCTTCAGATTCATTATGTCTTGGACATATATGATTTGTGCTTGTGCGGAACCTTTCTTTGCTTAGGTGCTTCTGCTACGCAAACTATCTGTGAGTTTCGTAGGATACCAGTGTCAAAAGGTGTCTACCGCCACAAGAATGTATTGGGGACTACGTGTGGGACCTTGGTGTGAGGCTTAATCCACCACGTAAAACTGGCTTAGTCACGTATAACCTTAGTGTAAGGTGACACAAAATGTCGACCGTGGATGGGTCTCGTTCTCTGCGACTCAGGGGAGTTTGTACTGCAGATGGTCTGCCAATTTTAGTCTTGGAACTAAATGATCTGACACGCTGGTAGGGACCAGAATCGCGAAGGAGGCGACTTATCTCTTGGTCTACTCGGGGTGTCTACACGAGGGCAATACTTTGTGTCATGTCCATACGGAGTTTCACAAACGATGCGGTATCCCCTTCGTGCAGGTCTTTCTCGATGCTTTTGGCGAGGGTTCCGTTGTGGTTTTCCTGCCCTACGAGGTTTTGTATGCACTCGGGATTTGCGTTGTGATTTTTGTTTCCGCTGTGGGAGTAACTGTGGATGGCGTTTCCAGCAATTTGTTCTTGTATGACCAACTTTATGGCAGTGGCCACACTTCTTAGGAATTGTACCAGTTCTTCTCGGAGGCGAAGGCGTCAGACTAGATCTGCGACTCGCCCCGCAAGAGTGGTTTCTCCTTGCATTATGATTGCAGTAGGTACATACTGTCTGTGATACTGTCACTATCTCACGAGCTCTTCTTGGATTGGCAAGAGGAATTAGCTCGGGTCTGGTCTACGAGGTCTTCTTGGCAAGAGTAATTTGCTCGGTCTTTTTGTTGGGGTGGAGCCTTGGCACCAACTTGAGAATAGATGCGGGAACAGTCTCTGCTGTAGCGCCTGGAATCTCGGGAGCTGGGTCCGACGAGGTCTCAGAAGCAGTATCTGTGTCCGCAGCAATGCTCGCATCAGTGTCCGAAGGTGACTCCGGGGACTCCGGGATAATCTCTAAGCCTGGATGAGACCTTGGAGTTTGGTTAGCGACTGGGGTGATGGATTTCCTTGACTGGTGACCATCGTGACTTCCAGTGCTAGCGAAGTTTGCGAGTTTTACCCATAAATCCTCGTTGCTTGATGTCTGAAATGGAGTGGTTGCTTGAGCGAGGTCGATAGCAGTTCCTGGTTTCAGATGTAACCGGACAAAGGCAATTTTGTTTACGGCCTTTTTGATGTTACGGGATTTCATGTACTCGTCTATTCTGTGTAGGAAAGAAAACGGTCCAGCTGGGTAGTTAGGACAATTCTTCCCAGAAAACATAGGCAAGTGGACTGTAAGCTGTGTCTGAGCATCCACGTGAGGATTGCCTCTGGCTGTAGCTGTAGTGATAGCTGGCATAGCTGTAGCTGTCATAGCTGTAGCGGGAGCTGTAGCTGTAGTTGTAGCTGTGATAGCTTTGAGTGTACTAAGTTCTTCTGAAAACTTCTCTACACTTGCCTCTATCTAACTTACCCTAGTCCTGGAAATTTATAAATATTAAACTTACCTTTGAAATGCAGGTGTTGTACACTAGTCTTTGTACAAATATTTAAAGTGTCGGACGTTTGTAGGGGAAAAATTCTGATAAGTGCATGACACAGTCTCAGAATAACATAACCTTGGTGCCTGTGCGACACGAAGGGCCTTATATTTTGTGTAAATATTGTTAGAAGTTCGCTTGCGCTAAGGATGTATCAGGGTGGCCCGATGTCTCCTTGAAAAAGTTAGCTAGTCTTTCAGTCAAGTCGTCAATGTAAGAATCCAGTTTTGTCCCTACTTCTTTTCTCAACTCTGTGTCTGACTGGGGCTCAAACTTCTATTCCTTAAATTCCACTTTAAATTCAAGAACATTTTACACGCATTGAAACATAATCCCCACCTGAAATTCTGAAATTCGTAACGGGTGGATGGGACTCGTTAGCCTTGGTCGGCAACTCATCTAGGGGAGACAACCTTATACAAATCCGGGTGGATGGGACTCGTCAGCCTTGGTTGGCAACCTGTCTAGGGGAGTAAACCTGATACAAATCCGTACTGCTTACCTAAGGGTAAGGCAGGTTAGTGGATGGATTAGCCGAACATCACTGTAGAAAAATAGTGCTAACGAGATACACAGAGGGCCTCGGAGTCGGACGGATCCTAAATTGAGTGGTCAATCCTGTAAGTCCTTTACTAAACTGGCTCGGGTTGTCCCTCTCACAGGGAATAGGTCCGCTTGGGGGCATTCTGTGTATGGCCACCCTGTAAGGGGAGTAAGGCGTCCGGCAATAGATAGATAGATAGAAATTCTGAAATGACGTAACATTCAAGGTCACTAGCATAGAATATAGGTCGTAGGAGTTTCACTTTAACGTCACACCTCTATCCAAGTTGAAGGATGAATTGATGTTAGAAAATTATACAAGGAAGTTTAGGAAAAATTCAAGTTAGCAAGGCACTGTATAGGGATACTCTCTTACTAAGAAATTCAGATTAGTAAGGCACTATAGGGATAGCCTATTCTCTTACTAAGACATTGAAAAAGACACACACAACACGAAATAACAGAAAGAAGGGTTTGATCACTGTTAGAAAACCTCTTAATTTTGTACTGTTACTGCAAATAAAATATATTACTGTGAGACCTTTAAATGTAAAACGTCTAAGGGCGAACTATTTAAGGAAGTAATTATATTTTCTCTTAGTGTGAGATTAAAGTTCTTGAAACAATACTTGAATTGACTAAACCGAAAATATGGTTAAAAATGATCATGCAGTAACACTTCAAAATTCGTTAAGTAATTAGTAGTTAGATATCAAGAAAACTAATTCACTGTGGCATTGCTGTGTTGTAAGTTTAATAGTAGGCTATTAATTCACTAGTATTATTAAGTGTGTATTGCAGTGTTACTCTAATCACTAATCTAATACAATAATTGGTACTGCTTGTAGGTTGTGTTGCTTGAAGACTTCTATCAGCTGTGTTGATTGAAGAACGTAGTGATATATCCGTAGAGTTTTACTCTAGCAGCTCTCTCTCTTTCTTTCCCTTCTCTGCTGTGACGTCACCACCACGTCAGACCTTGAAGAGCGCGTGAGCTGAGGTCTGAGGGGTGAGTAGGGTGACTCAGTGAGTGACTCGGGTGAGTCAGTGGGTGACTCGGGTGAGTCAGTGGGGTGAGTCTGGTGAGAGTTTGCCTGCTGATGCGCGGTGCCTAGTGGGGAGTGTCTGGTCAGCGATTATTGTAGCTAACGTCTGTAATCTACTCCTCCAGTACCACTTCACTCTGATATTCACTGTACATCTTTCTTCACTGAATACTTTTGTCTTTGTACACTACTTTTTCTTTTGTTATTTCCTTTTAGCTCATGTATTATATATTGTCTATAGTTGTTTTCTAGGTTGCTATGTGGTTATTAAGTGTCTAATTAGTTGTTCTTCGGAGGCTTATTTTTTTACTTTAATGGTTCGTTTTACTTTAGGGGTTAATCGTATCCCTTTTACGCTGCCAACCAATATGTAGCCGGCGATTTATGGTTGAGGCACTGAGCGGAATGGTTAGGGTTAACTTATTATCTTACCTCAATATTTCCTGTACGTTGTAATGAACTCTGTAGTAATCTGGAACCACTGGAAATATGTAGGGAGGTTTTAAAATAAACAAGCACGGGGCTTTGTTTGATTTATTTAACAGCAAAATATATGTCTTTAACCCTTAATCCTAATTTTGAGATATTAGAATATATTACACTAGACGTCCCATGCGTTGGGGCAATGTAATTATAAAGTACTTTTTAATGTGGTGTATACTCGATGTTGAGTGTGTACCGAGATAAGTACTCTACTTAATACTTAATGATAACACTTTAATAATAGCAACCTAGAACTATGAGCTATTTTCCAAGTAATAATGATCTTCCTGTAAAGAGAGAGAACAAATGATTAGAAGGGAATCACTAGAACACTTGTATGTCACTGCGTACTTGTATGTCACTTATAAGGTACTTCTACACTTATACAGGTCACTAGTCTTACCCAGAGGGCTGGAGAGAGATACCCTCCTTAGGGTGTGGTGGTGTGCTGACTGACTCCCCCTCTGCCTCTTGAGGGAGGGGCGCGGTTCAGCAACACCATGTGACAACTGTGTGTGACAAAGTTTCTAGCAATTACTTCTCGATATCTTGGCAACGGATGTGTGATACCATTTGGTGATCGTGGGATCCGTGCTTGCCTTAGCAGAGTGGAAAGTTATCAGCTTCTATTGTGATGGTGTGAGCTTCTATAGGGAGATCACACCAACACACTTACAGTTGTTTTTAAAAGGTACTTGTTACTTGTTACTTGGTGTGGAGTTTCTCAGCCGCGCTCCGTCACTAGATGTGACGCTCGTCGCAGCTGCCCTTTAAACCATCTAGCACTTGTAGTCTTGTCTCACAGTGCCATCTTCTAAGTCATAACACTCCCTGAACAAATGTGTTTTTAGTGACTTTTTAAAGGCCTTTATGTTCGCACACCTTTTCACATTAACTGGTAGATTATTATAAAGTCTCGGTGTACTCTTTTCGAAGGCCCTAAATCCAAATTCATGATTGCACCGTGGCTCATTCAATTGATGCAGCACGTTGCCATGTCTCAGCATCATATCAGTGCCAACATTGAAGTCTTCCAATAAGTCTCGCACATATTCCGGCTTTCCAAAGTTCAAAGCTTGATACACTATGACACACAGTTTGAATATGATCCTCGCTTTCACCGGCAGCCAATGCAGGTCAATTAATGCCGGCGTTATACTCGCACGGAATGGTAGGTAGTTATAATGGTGTGAGTTATATAATTATGTGATTATATGGTTTATCATAGAAGTGTACAGTCTCTCAAAATGCGCTGGTACACCCTTATCACACTGTAACTTCACTTATAATGACATTATGTGATACATGTTGTTAACACCTTACGAGCGGCCTATGCGGTTTATTTATGTGTACCGCCCAGCGGGGTGTTTTTAGCCAAAATAGGGCTGTTTACGTGATCATTTTCATGCCTAAATAAGACCCAGAACGTAAAACAAGTATCTATCCCTGAAAGGGCATAAACAGAGCTTTCGAATGACACCATAACGATCCTTGTATGATGGATAGTTTTCTTGCAATAACCGTGCAACGCGAGTGCAAAAAGCAGGTAATTCGGTACTTTCGGTACATAATTGAGTATGTAGCGAGTGAGAGAGGGAGGAGGGAGCTGAGATTTGTGTCAGTAGGTTCGCCGCGGTGGTCTGGAGCAGTCATACGCTCGCTAGTCTCCTGCCACCACTTGTCTCTCTCTCTCAGCCACATTACGTGCTGAAATTGCCACTCGAGTTATGTCGAGCGCCGCCACATAGTCCAGCTTTATTTAACTCGACTTAAGTGGTGGGCCGCTTTTTAAGGGTTAATATATGAACTATGAAGGCACACATGATGCTCGGGTGGTGTAAATAACCGTCACTCGAAAACTGGACGCATCGTACATCTGCCATGCTGCCGGGCTCAGCTGTGTCTAGCCGGGCGAGAAGCTTGAAGGCCGCCCGGCATCAGCTGATTGCTGAGGGTGCCCCCCCCCCCCAATAGGACCCCCAAACGACCGAGGTGAGTGTTTTTTTTTGTATTCTTCATTTCTCACCTATTTCAGCTATTTAACCCGGGAGCTGCAGGGAGACTCTTAAGAGTTCCCCCGGCGGACTGCGGGGAGACTCTTAACACCTTACGAGCGGCCTATGCGGTTTATTTATGTGTACCGCACAGCGGGGTGTTTTTAGCCAAAATAGGGCTGTTTACGTGATCATTTTCATGCCTAAATAAGACCCAGAACGTAAAACAAGTACCTATCCCTGAAAGGGCATAAACAGAGCTTTCGAATGACACCATAACGATCCTTGTATGATGGATAGTTTTCTTGCAATAACCGTGCAACGCGAGTGCAAATAGCAGGTAATTCGGTACTTTCAGTACATAATTGAGTATGTAGCGAGTGAGAGAGAGGAGGGAGCTGAGATTTGTGTCAGTAGGTTCGCCGCGGTGGTCTGGAGCAGTCATACGCTCGCTAGTCTCCTGCCACCACTTGTCTCTCTCTCTCAGCCACATTACGTGCTGAAATTGCCACTCGAGTTATGTCGAGCGCCGCCACATAGTCCAGCTTTTTTTAACTCGACTTATGTTGCTCGCCGCTAAATAAGGGTTAAGAGCAGAGCTTTTGAACGCGTACCAAAACCGCACGTTTATAGCCAGGCGGCTGAAAATTGGTGTGGGTATAGTACTACATGTCAACTCTCGACACCACCCCGCCAAACGCTCGCCCCGCACTCGTGCAAGCACCACCGCGCCAGTAACCACGCACTAGTCATGGAGCCCACACGTCCCTCACGCTCGCTCCCTGATGACACAACCAGCCCTCCTTCTGGTGGTGTTAGCCGCCGTGGAAGGCAGAGGGTGGCTGCTAAAGACCCTACCTACCAGTACGACACGCCCTACAGCTCGGAGGACGAAACACCTGCACCCAAAGCACGAAAAACACGTGCAAGCACGAGAAAGGTACAGAGGTCACTGGTGGCAGTCGGGACACTGCCACCACGACCCAGGCCACTGCAACAACCACTACCACCACCACTGCCACCACTGCCACCCCTGCCACCGGTACCAGTGACGCAGGAGGCCGCCCTAGGGCTGCAGAACCTGCGGGGGCAGGAAAAATTAAAGGCACGGGCGTAGGGAAGAGAACCCGTACGCCAGCCACAGTGCCCCTACCACCACCACCACCAGCCGCCCCTGGCCCGGCTGCCCCTGCCGCCCCTGCCGCCCCTGCTGCCCCTGCCGCCCCTGCCGCCCCTGCCACCCCTGCCGCCCCTGCCCAAGGAACAGGGAAGGGGAAGGGGGAAAGGGAGAGGGAAAGCGACTGCTGGCCCTGGTGTCCCTGCCGGCCCTGCTGCCCCTGCTGCCCCTGTTGTCCCTGCTGCCCCTGCTGCCCCTGTTGCCCCTGCTGCCCCTGCCGCCCATGCCGCCCCTGCCCAAGGAACAGAGAGAAGGGCGACAGGCACCACCATCATCTTGCCATCAAGGCCACGCACCACTGCTGCCCCTGCCGCCGCCCCTGCCGCCTGTTACGACCTGGCACTCGGGTACACAAGGGCTCTCAATCAGGACTCTAATACGGCTCGCTGCCACAACGGAAACACACGATCCCAACCCCTGAGTACTGCCAGCCGAACAAAAAACACCAATACCCTCCAGAGTTCAATCTGCTATAACGGGGTATACAAGAACTCGGTACTAGTGTTCAACAACAGACTAATAAAGAGACAGGAATTCTCTAGTCTGGTCAACGATCAAACAAAAAAGTAAGAAACAACAACACCAAAGAATAGTGTTGGCCGAAGCCGAAGTAATCCACCCTTGACTAAGAACTTAAGAAGTCCTCCACCCTCTACTTCGGATCGGCACTATTACGTTACGTTAATTAATAGTCCTTAAGCATCGAGCAAGGAATCTTCTGAAAAAGTTAGATGCTTCTCGGATGCTCGTAAGAAGTACGTATCGGATTTTGAACAGTAATTCAATAAGAAAAACACTGGCAATTAAATACTATTACAGGTTTAAATTGGCATAAGAATAATTAAAAGAATATGCAATAGTAAATGGCAAACATTAAAAAGAAGTACTCCGCAAATGCAACGGCAATAGCCTACTCGGATTGTGCTCGTGGGCCACTAATCACTAAAGTAGCCAAGCTTGCAACACATGAAATCAATAGTGCATAAACAATATCATACATAAGGAAAGCTTCAATACTATTCTGTATCTACTAATCGAGTAAAGTCTAGCTGGGGTACTGTGGGCAAAAGGTAGCAGTGACTGAGCAAAAACGGCTCGTAGCCTAGCGAAGTCCTCACAACTGTTTAAAGTATTACGTTAACACTAACAAGTGCACTTTGAGAAATCCAGATCCCTTGTATCTGGTTTTCTCCCGGCTCCTTGACAAAGTAAAAACAAGCTGTTAATAAAATACAGGGTGGTTAGGCTCTTGCCCTCACGCACTGTAAATTATTAACTCAACACAGTCAGCCGCGAAGACAACCTAGGCTTCACTGAACCGAAACGAGTATGCAGGTTTATCGCTTAACCACTGCATCAAACAACAACTCGTAACACAGAAAAGCCTTACCCCAGTCTAGCATTACCTAGACTAGCAGAAACCAGGAATAATAATAATAACACACAGGGAAATGCATAGACAAGTGCAACAAACATAAATCAATCCTATTCTAAGTTAACCCTTCCAAAATAGGCTATCTAATAGGCATGTATCTCGAGAACTCAAGCGATAATACGTTGGCTGACTAGCTCTGCACCAACGGGACCATGGAAGTTAAAAAGGGTAGGGAAAAGAGGAGATAAGAATGTAAGGTAGTAGAGAAAGTTCACATCAGTCAGAAGAATATATATAGTTAGCAAGGGAAATGAGAAGTCGCTCTGCCTAATGAGTTCTGATCAAAAAATGGCTAGACTTCCCTTTTTATACTCGGCCCTCTAGTGAGCCCAACGTGAACTACTAAGGACCGCCCACTGACAATCATTACGTAATTTCTCTCTCTCCTCTGGGATAGACAAAGGCTTTCCTAGCACTGAGGGGAGGGGGGAGGGGGGGGGGAGTGCTAGTGAGTTAGGCCCACCTCCCGCATGGCGCACCCACTGACCCCCAACTGTGGCTGCCGCTTCTCCCATCATTACAAATAAGTTTTACACACAATACTTATAACTAATGATATAAAATAGAACTCGTTGACTCAGATGAAAACAAAATACATATTCATATTACTTATAGTACAACGGCTCACATGAACTAAGTTAGGAAACTCTACATAGACTACAGCCAAAGTTCCTGCCCTGACGATCCTAGCGAGAGTGGGGCATGACTAGGCGTTCTGTACAGCATGCTCACACTGGACATGCGTCACACCTCCCCCAAGATTTTACTTGCTCAACCCTGAGCTAAAATCTGACAAACACAGAACCCCATCAAGCCCCTCACACCCAGCGACCCAGCGACCGCATGGCACTAAAACAAAGCTGAGTTTATCACCAAAACGCATCTTATTATTAACCAAAAATTCACATTTTATAACTCCTCCCAACAATAGCAAAAAGACACAATATCATGCTCCCAGAGCGAGCTTACAGCAGCTCAGCCGTTTGATAGTTTGTGGACTACTCAAACTCTATAGGCTATGACAAACTTATACGATTACCTATATCAAAAGAAAGAGTTTTTATATGATTTTTATATTTTAATATGTTTTTCCCGGCTGCACTATAAGGGCAGCCTATTTTCCTCCACTCAAACCCACACACCTGTGATAGCCTACGACTGATCATCCACCCTTGATAAACAATCCGCGATCACATTGTCACATCCAGCAATATGACGGATGTCCAGGTTATACTCCTGCAACATCAAAGACCACCTGGTCAGTCTCATATTGTGATTGTGAAATTGATTCAGGAATCTCAAAGGGTGATGATCAGTGTAGATAACCACGACTGGGCCATAGGCTGGAACATACACCTCGAAGTGCCTGAGCGACAGCACAATCGCCAGTAATTCCTTTTCTATTGTAGAATAGTTCTTTTGTGCAGCATTGAACTTCTTAGAAAAGAAACTTACTGGGTGTTCCACACCTTCATTGTCTGTCTGTAGCAAGACGGCACCAGCCCCTACACCACTAGCATCTGTTGCCAGCTGAAAAGGCCTGTTAAAGTCTGGGGCCCTGAGTATCGGGTGAGTACATAGCAAATGTTTCACCAAAGTGAAAGCCTTTTCACACTCAGGTGCCCACAAAAACTTTTTGTCTTTAGATAACAAATCTGTGAGAGGTGCCAACACCGTTGAGTAACCTTTTATGAAGCGTCTGTAGTAGCCTATCATACCCAAGAATCTCATAATCTGCTTCTTGGTTGTTGGGTGCGGAAATTTATTGATAGCCTGTACCTTGTTCTGAGGAGGGCACACCTGTCCCCTTCCCACTACAAACCCAAGGTACTGCACAGTGGCTTTTACGAAGTCACACTTTGCCAAATTTACTACCAGACCTGCTTCACTAAGTTTCCGGAACAAGGTCTCAAGGTGCTCACAATGGCTCTCAAAGTCGTCATCATAAATGATTACATCGTCCAAATATACGGTGCAATTTGGAATGTCCTTTACAGTTTCATTCATCAGGTTCTGAAACGTTGCTGGTGCATTCTTAAGCCCGTAAGGCATAACATTGCACCGGTAGGTACTCCCGTCCACAACAAAACCACATACCTCTTTAGCACGCTCGGACAAGGTACTTGCCAGTAACCTTTTACTAAATCTACTTTAGACAAAAAACGAGCATTACCAATTTTGTCAACACTATCATCAACCCGAGGAAGAGGATATGGGTTAGTTGGAGTCAAACCGTTTAACCTACGGAAATCAATACAAAAGCGTACCTTGCCATCTGGCTTAGGCTGCAGTGTTACAGAGGAAGTCCACTTAACTGTGCCTTTCTCTATCAACCCTCTACCGAGCATATACTCCAACTCATCCCTCAGAGCTGGTAGTTTTATGGGGGGCACACGGTACGGGATTGACTTAAAGGGTAGATGGTCCCCCACGTCAACATCATGCATAGCCTGAGTAGTGAGGCCTGGGTGTTCAGCAAATACAGTGGGGTATGAACCGAACAACTGACGGATAGCATCAAACTGCGGCTCAGGCAAATGAGCTATAGCCTCGTCAGCCCTTAGGCTCGAGTTCCCCGCCCACTGATCCGCTGAAACATGTTGATCCCAGCTATCCTCCTCTGAAGCTTGACTGTCCCCCTCTCCTTCTCCACCACGGCCGCAACAAGCCAACACAGGGACAGTGAGAGGCTCAGAGGGGCGCCTCACATACTCTTTAATAAGGTTCACGTGACATAACTGGTTCTTTTTCCTCCTGTCTGGAGTGGCAACAAGGTAATCTAAGTCTGAAATTTTTTCTACAATTTTATAAGGTCCAGTGTACTTCGCAGAGAGGGGGTTACCAACCAAAGGCAACAAAATTAATACCTCTTGTCCTACAGTGAACTTCCGGAGCCTCACTTTGCGATCATACCTGTCCTTCATCAAAGCTTGTGATTCTGTCAAATTTCTACCTGCCATCTCCAGACTCTTAAGCATGCGCTCACGGCTTTCAAGCACATACTTTAATAATGGACAAGGCTGCACAGTCCCCTCCCAAATTTCTTTCAGCATGTTAAGGGGGCCCCTGACACGGTGTCCAAAAATCAGCTCGTTTGGACTAAATCCCAGGCTCTCACCAGGTACCTCCCGAGCAGCAAACAGCACATAAGGCAATCCAAGATCCCAATCCATACCGTTGTCAGCACAATAACACCTGAGCATGCTTTTAAGTGTAGCATGCCACCGCTCAAGCACCCCTTGACTCTCAGGGTGATACGCTGACGATACTACTGCTCGTATCCCATGCTGTTGCATTGTTTGCTTGAACATGTTGGAGGTGAAATTAGATCCCTGATCAGACTGAATCTCCTCCGGGTACCCGTACCTTGAGAAGTACCACAACAAGTTACTGACTACCGTCTTAGCCATTCCATTTTTCATAGGGTATGCATCGGGGTATCTAGTGGCAACATCCATTATGGTTAACAAAAATTGATTTCCCGCCTTAGTGGGAGGGAGTGGACCAACCATGTCAACAATAATTTTACTAAAGGGTGGCCCAATCACAGGAATAGGGTGTAACGGAGCCTTAGGAATAACTTGGTTCGGTTTCCCGACACGTTGACAAATATCACAGGAGTTTATCCATGACTGCACATGAGACTTCATCCCCGGCCACCAAAACAATTTCCCCAAAGCCGCCACCGTTTTTCTCACCCCTAGATGTCCTGCCAGTGGTGTGTCATGCGCCAACCTCAGTAGGCTATCCCTGCACTCCCGTGGCACCACCAACTGGTCCACTACTCCGGACCCCTTTTGCCAACTACGTTTAGGGTCTTGAAAACGCCTATAAAGGATGCCTTCTAAATAAAAAAAATCTCCTGGCTGTGCATCGCCGTCCTCGTCGAGCTCTACAGCTCCATTAGCACACGTTTGGAGCTCAGGGTCCTCTAGTTGCAACCGACTTATATCTGAGGGTGCCAAGCGATCTAACTGCTCCCGGAGCAATGCATGACCTTCCCCGATACTGGGCTGCTCCCTCTGTCTCTCTCGATGTACATAACGTTGCTGTCGTGGAGACTCGTCATGCCCAGCCTCGTCACTCTCGATGACAGGCCCAGGGGCTACTCCAGAATTAAGTAATGGTGCTAATACTGAATCACCCAGGAGAGCCGCCGAGTCAAAACTCTTAAAACCAACTCCAGCTTTAGCCTCCTCCTGTTGATCGTTCCTCCGCTGGTCTGAAGGCGGAGGACTAGGCTGTGACACTTTAGCTGCCCGAGCTCGGGTGACAACACACGCCATGGGTTGTGTCTGGCACCGCTCGACCCACTCTTGCTCTTCCCTACTCACGTCGGCCGGCCTCTCGGCAACGACTAAGGGTAGAACCTCGGAAGCGGGCATTGCAAAGTCGTTGCCGAGAAGAAGGTCGACGCCCTCCACTGGCAGTTTCTCCACAATCCCGACATCCAATTCACGTGCCACACCATCCACCTCCAACTCCAACCGCACCAGCGGGTATGACCGAGTTGCATTAATACCCTGCACCACTACCACCCGAGCCGCGTTTATAGGGTAGCCAGTCAAGTTTTTCATCAGAGTCTGGGAAGCACCTGTATCACGCAAGACCTCTACTCCATGCTTGCGCCCCGCCCACATCACGCAACCCCGCCCTCTATGGTCGCAAAAAACATCCTGAGCAGGGTTCGAGCCTCCCAGGTGCTTCTGCATTGGCTGTGCCTCAGCCTCTGACGAACTGCCCCAGGCAAACTCAGATGACTTCGGAGACACACCAATGTTGCAGGCCAAAGACACAGCTGCTGTAGGTGGTTTGCTAGGACAGACTCTTGCAAAGTGCCCCTTTTTATGACAATGATAACACTCCACCTCCCCTTTGGGCTTCCCTTGGTACTGGGAAGGGCCCGGCCCCTTCTTAAATGGGACGGTGCTAGTCTTGTGGTCAGTCTTGGTATCATGGCTCTTGTACTTTTTTGCATAAGGTATATCACTAACTCGGGGGGGTGGGGCGTCACGCCCCTTGTTACCTGCCTCACTACGCTGGGCAGACCCGCACCCACGAATTAGTGATAGCCGGAGGTCAGCCATCTCAGCTGCCTCCTGTAGAGTTTTTGGGTTCTTTTCTTTAATAGTTAAAGTCATTTCTGCACCAGTACACTTATAAAACTGCTCGAGCAGAAACAGCTCAGTCAACTGTTCGGCCGTCTCAGCTTTCTCAGAACGTGTCCAGTTTTTAAGTGCATCTTTTAAGTCCCGGGCATGTTCAAGAAAGGTCGCCTCCCTAGTCTTTGTAACACCCCGAAACTTCAATCGATATGTTTCCGGTTGCAACTCGTATGCCCGTAGGACAGCTCTCTTCAATTCTGGGTAGTCAATGCAAGACTCTAAAGGCAGTGCATCATAAGCCTTCAGACCCTTACCCGTAAGTCTTGAGGAGACTAGAGCTGCCCACTTCTCTTCAGGCCAATTATGCTCCCTACATTTCTTCTCAAAACGATTAAAAAATTCTGTGACTTCAGTTTCACTAAATACCGGCACCAATTTGACTAATTGGGCCAAGGACTGTTCTCTTACTTGGCCCTCACGGCCCATCCAAGTCCCTGTCGACTCTGCACGAGACTTATCTAAATCTAATTTAGCACAATATTTCTCCGAGTCGTACTTAAGCTCAGCCTCATGCCTCCTAACCTCAATCTCAAGCCTCCTCGTCTCATCCTCCTGCCTCCTGGTCTCATTTTCATGCCTCCTGGTCTCATCCTCCTGCTTCCTAGCCTCAATCTTAGCAAGCTCAAGTCTAAATACCATATCTGGAGACAGACAGGAAGAGGGAGCTGCCACTACTGAAGGAGGGGGGGCAAAAACTGGGGAACCACCATGTGCACCACCCGAGGGCACTCCAATCTGCCAATTCTCATCCCTCTGTGGGAGAGTGCTAACCTCCGGTAACTGAGTGGACGGCACTGTGGGAGTCGAGTGAGAGGGGATCTGGGGAGGAACCCCCCCAAACGCCCTCTCCTCCGAAACCCCATGTCGCCCACGCAACACCCAGGAAATCAGCTCCCCCTTGGACATCCCTACTACATTGGAAATTCCCAAAACCTTGGCTATCAGGTGCAAGCCACAAACATCCACCCCAGTCAGCCTCTCCTCCGTCACGTGGTACCGCTTACTCACAAAAACTCTAGCATCCTCCTCACTGGTTACTAACGGCACACCTTCAAATGGCATCTCTCGCTCATCGTCAGTGCTAATGCACGACATACTGAAGTCCACAAAAAAATTCTCGAGACAAAAGTGTTTAACTTCCTATGCAAGCACTAATTACTAAATTAACTGGAGTCTCTTAAATGCTTTACTAATTGCCATACAAAACAAATATTCTTCAATATGCACGCTAAAATACAAACAAACAAATGTTGTACAACTCTGCAAAAATTTATACTGTTCACAAAATCCTAAGCAAGGTCGCCATTTGTTACGACCTGGCACTCGGGTACACAAGGGCTCTCAATCAGGACTCTAATACGGCTCGCTGCCACAACGGAAACACACGATCCCAACCCCTGAGTACTGCCAGCCGAACAAAAAACACCAATACCCTCCAGAGTTCAATCTGCTATAACGGGGTATACAAGAACTCGGTACTAGTGTTCAACAACAGACTAATAAAGAGACAGGAATTCTCTAGTCTGGTCAACGATCAAACAAAAAAGTAAGAACCAACAACACCAAAGAATAGTGTTGGCCGAAGCCGAAGTAATCCACCCTTGACTAAGAACTTAAGAAGTCCTCCACCCTCTACTTCGGATCGGCACTATTACGTTACGTTAATTAATAGTCCTTAAGCATCGAGCAAGGAATCTTCTGAAAAAAGTTAGATGCTTCTCGGATGCTCGTAAGAAGTACGTATCGGATTTTGAACAGTAATTCAATAAGAAAAACACTGGCAATTAAATACTATTACAGGTTTAAATTGGCATAAGAATAATTAAAAGAATATGCAATAGTAAATGGCAAACATTAAAAAGAAGTACTCCGCAAATGCAACGGCAATAGCCTACTCGGATTGTGCTCGTGGGCCACTAATCACTAAAGTAGCCAAGCTTGCAACACATGAAATCAATAGTGCATAAACAATATCATACATAAGGAAAGCTTCAATACTATTCTGTATCTACTAATCGAGTAAAGTCTAGCTGGGGTACTGTGGGCAAAAGGTAGCAGTGACTGAGCAAAAACGGCTCGTAGCCTAGCGAAGTCCTCACAACTGTTTAAAGTATTACGTTAACACTAACAAGTGCACTTTGAGAAATCCAGATCCCTTGTATCTGGTTTTCTCCCGGCTCCTTGACAAAGTAAAAACAAGCTGTTAATAAAATACAGGGTGGTTAGGCTCTTGCCCTCACGCACTGTAAATTATTAACTCAACACAGTCAGCCGCGAAGACAACCTAGGCTTCACTGAACCGAAACGAGTATGCAGGTTTATCGCTTAACCACTGCATCAAACAACAACTCGTAACACAGAAAAGCCTTACCCCAGTCTAGCATTACCTAGACTAGCAGAAACCAGGAATAATAATAATAACACACAGGGAAATGCATAGACAAGTGCAACAAACATAAATCAATCCTATTCTAAGTTAACCCTTCCAAAATAGGCTATCTAATAGGCATGTATCTCGAGAACTCAAGCGATAATACGTTGGCTGACTAGCTCTGCACCAACGGGACCATGGAAGTTAAAAAGGGTAGGGAAAAGAGGAGATAAGAATGTAAGGTAGTAGAGAAAGTTCACATCAGTCAGAAGAATATATATAGTTAGCAAGGGAAATGAGAAGTCGCTCTGCCTAATGAGTTCTGATCAAAAAATGGCTAGACTTCCCTTTTTATACTCGGCCCTCTAGTGAGCCCAACGTGAACTACTAAGGACCGCCCACTGACAATCATTACGTAATTTCTCTCTCTCCTCTGGGATAGACAAAGGCTTTCCTAGCACTGAGGGGAGGGGGGAGGGGGGGGAGTGCTAGTGAGTTAGGCCCACCTCCCGCATGGCGCACCCACTAACCCCCAACTGTGGCTGCCGCTTCTCCCATCATTACAAATAAGTTTTACACACAATACTTATAACTAATGATATAAAATAGAACTCGTTGACTCAGATGAAAACAAAATACATATTCATATTACTTATAGTACAACGGCTCACATGAACTAAGTTAGGAAACTCTACATAGACTACAGCCAAAGTTCCTGCCCTGACGATCCTAGCGAGAGTGGGGCATGACTAGGCGTTCTGTACAGCATGCTCACACTGGACATGCGTCACACGCCGCCCCTGCCACCGCCCCTGCCACCGCCTCTGCTGTCCCTGTCCATAAGACTCCCGCACGTGCAAAAGTGACCCGGAAAACTCTGACACCATCAAAGTATGCCGCCCTGCTGTTTGATGGTGATTCGCAGGACATTGGCAGCCCGGGTTTCGACGACGAAGCCCTAGCACGGGACCAAGGGTGGGGGGATTTCGGAGTGGACAGTGGGAGTGAGTCCGACGTCGGTGACGAGAATGAGGAAGGGCATCGTCTGTCAAGTGAAGAGGAGGGTGATGATGATGCAGTGCTGTATCGCGACCATGGAAGCGATATTTCAGACGATGAAGCCGACGCAGACGACATTCCGATCCCTGAGCTGCCTTCGTTCGATTGGTCTGACGGGGTCAATTTTGTACCTGACGTGCCCCAGTTCAATCCTGGGACGTCAGGAACAACTGACGACTGGCCCTGTGACGATCAAGCGAACGAAAGCGACTTCTTCCTCGCTTTTTTCGATATGGAGGTAATGACGTACATCGTTGCCCAAACAAACGCCTACTACAGGTGGGTGTTTGGCAGATTGGACGTCCTTTCTCCAAAAGCGAGAATACGAGGCTGGGTGGATACGACTGTGGAAGAATTTATGACGTTCTTTGCCTTGTTGTTCCTCATGCCTCTGATCAAGAAGCATGTGTTGCAACACTATTGGAAGCACGACCCTCTCATCGCCACCCAAACTTTCAATAAGTTCATGACTCGTGACAGATTTTTGTTGCTGCTAAGATTTATGCACTTTGCAGACAACGAAAATCCTAACAGGATTGACAGGATATGGAAAGTTCGGGATGTGTTCACCATGTTGTTGGAGAGGTATAGGAAATACTTTTACCCCTTCCTCAATTTGGTGATTGATGAGTCGCTCGTGCTCTTCAAAGGACGTCTTGTTTTCAAGCAGTATATCCCTTTGAAAAGGCATAGGTTCGGAATCAAGCTCTTCGTTTTGTGTGACTGCGAAACTGGAATAGTGCTTGACATGATCGTGTACACAGGCACTGACATTGACATACCGAAAGCCGCTGTCAATGACCCCATGGGCATGTCAGGTGCCATCGTCAGGAAAATGTTGGCACCTTACCTGGGCAAAGGCCACATCATCTACACTGACAACTGGTATACTTCTCCTGCTCTCTGCCAGTTTCTTCATGACAACCAAACGGGGTCATGTGGGACTGTCAGAAAGACAAGAAAGTTTATGCCAAAGTTCACAGGTGATGTCATTCCTCTCACAGATGCCTCCTCCAGTGACACACCTTCAGAAGACGACCTGGCCCAGGAACACCGCGAGAGGCATGTGCGAAGAAGGCGACGAAAGGGGCAGAAATTCAAGCAGCTCGAGAAGTGTGGGAAACTGATAGCCCTGAAGTGGAAGGATAAGCGAGACGTCCACCTGCTTTCCACCATCCACACAGGTGCCCAGGTGGATTCTGGCAAAATCCACTACCGAACCAGGAAGACCATCTATAAGCCCGACATGGTAGTGGACTATACCAAGAATATGCGCCTGGTGGACAAGTCTGACTGTCAGCTGTCAGGCGTTGAGTGTCTGAGGAAGACTGTGAAGTGGTATCACAAGCTCTTCCTCCACCTAGTTGATATAACGATGCTGAACGCCTACAACTTGTGGTTGGTGAAAAAGGATATGGCCCCAAACCAGAAGCTGAAATTCCGGGAGTTCGTTTACAACGTCTCATACCAACTCCTGGAGAAGTATGGCACCACCACTCACAGACGTACGGCATGGCGTGGGGATCACGTTCCTGACCGCATCCAGCTGGGTGTCGAAAGACACCACCCAATCAACACTGAGATGCTTGGCACTCGTCGCAGGGAGGCGCAGTGCACTGTCTGCAGCAGCAGTGTCAGGAAACCCCATGTCACCAAAAGAGTCACCTCAATGTGCGCCGAGTGCAAAGTTCCACTCTGCCTGGGTGACTGCTTCAGGGACTACCACACCTTCAAGAATTATTGAGTGTCGCCCTGCCCTGCCCTGCCCTGGACTCGCCCCGTGCCCTGCCCTGGACTCGCCCCCTGCCCTGCCCTGGACTCGCCCCCTGCCCCGCCCTGCCCTGGACTCGCGCCCTACCTTACCTGACCTGACCTAATTGATCACGCTACCTCATAATGTAACATATATATTATATAATGTATAAGTTCCAACGATGTCCCTGTGATATAGCTTTTACATTATATAATTGTATGTTTCATTATTTAGTTTATAAGTTTCAAAGATTTACATGTAATATGCCTTATTTTTTTAGTATATCAATATATGTTTGTTATTAGCCAAAGTAATGTGTATATAATTATTTTCTTACCTCAAATGAATTGTACAAAAATAAATATGTTTCAACAAATCCTGTCAAACCTACTAAGATAATAAAAAAAAACAATAAAAAAAAAAAAAAAAAACAAGGTCATGTCATTGTATTCTTACAATATGATATATTCTATGAATATTTCATATTGTTTGAATACAATGGCATGATCTTGTAAATCAAAAAATTATCAAAAATGTTCTAGACAATATAAAACCTTCCCCATAACCCCCTCCTGGATTCGATCACACAACCCTACCACACTTTGAGTTTTCCAGTCCGCGACCTTACCAGCCATGCCACAGGAGCTCATACCAAATATCACTCAAAACTTCGTGTCTACAATCGAAATGACAATATAAAAAAAAAAAAATTATCCCACCAATTTACGTTTGTAAATTGATGGGATTATCAATTATATCATGCCAAGGTTTATAAAAGTTTGTCTCTGTCAAGAATTAGTAATTATATAACTTTATTCTGTCAAAAATTGCCCAAACACTCAGCAAAATTGCCCCTCTCAGTGCGACTCCACTCATTTTCACACGGTCAAGCGGTGACCCTTGCCGCTCCTTTATGCCCGTCTGGGAACAAAAATTTTATAAATACAATAATGGATAAAATACTCTTCACAAATACATTTGTATTGTATAATATTGTAAATAAAAATGAATAATAACTGTGTGGGTGTCGAAAATTGCTCAACCAGCTTTCTTATGTCTCGCCTACGCGCGTATATTGGATTATACATAGTCATGACTGTCATACAAATAATTGCAGTAGGTCTCGAATATACATTTAGATTGCATATTACTTGGAAATAAATAAGTAAACGTTTCTCTGGTGGCAATCTACCCTTTCGCAAGTGTAAAGAGACACCATTCTATATTTAGCCCTTTATCACAAAAGGCAATCTGCCTGTGTTTACTGACCACCGTCGCTGGTGGTCTATAATATAGTACTTTATTTACAGTCAATGGCCTACATGTTTCTGTGGTACTTCACATGTGTCTAAAATGCAATGTCTGCTTGCATAAAAATGCAATTCTGAAGTCCATTTATACGTACGACATACGCATGTCTCAGTTTCTATCTCTCTCTCTCTCTCTCTCTCCATTCCTGACTCATGTTATTGTAAAACTCTTGGTGGCAACAAACACCAGACACCTGGTAGACATAAGGTTCAAAATCCCAAGACATCAATACACCTCGGGCACCTCCACAATTGTCACACAGCTGGCTATCTATCTAGAGATCTGCCTGCCTTCCTTCTCTCCACGACTCACACTCACTCCCTCCCTGCTAGCCTCCCTCCTACCAGCAACCCCACCCACCCTTTCAGGCTTCCGTCTGCTAGAAACACATTCACAATTTGCGTAAATATCGCATCAATTGGGCTATATGCGGTATATTCCTTGTTATATGGGACGCCTACATACGTACACGTCTTTATTATAGCATGACAGTGCTCTAAATACAAGATTTACGTGATATTTATGGCGTAACACACCCTCTCCCCCTTTCATTCCCAGCACAACTCACTCACACCTTGGTTCACGCATAGAAACTCATTGATAATGTGCGTAAATATCGCATGAATTGGTCTATATGCGGTATATATTTTGATATATGGCACGTATACATACGTACAAGTCTGTATTATAGCATGACAGTGCTCTACGTACAAGATATAAGTGATATGTATGGCGTAAACCACACTCTCAGCTCATAAATTGCCGCCAAACCTCCAACACATCTTCATTCCCGCCTAAAAATTCTCTTATAATTCCCTTATATATTGCAATTTTTGGTCACTATGAGGCATATTCATTGTAATATGGGTGGCCTACACACGTATACATACTCTAGCCTAAAAGGGCTCAAAAAGGAGATATACGTGATAATACGCGGTAACCCACCCCCTCCTCCCTCTCCTTCTATCCCCTGGGCGCGTGCATATTCGGCAGGGAAATCTCGCCGCTCGATGACAATCTAGCCGCGCGGTGCCATTCGCTCCACATTTTTCAACTACGGACCGTTCCCCCACCCCCCCAGACATTTTTTGGGGGTCAAATATATATGGGCCGATGCACGCAAACATTCCCTACACGATGATGTACTTTTTATCGAAATTGGCAATAGGTCCCAAAATCATCATAGGTGCGCACAGGCTTACCCTGTAGAAAACCCCCTGTGCGCCGCGGAGAGGTTAAGAAAGAAAAAAAAGGCCAAATCCGCTGGTCTCTCGATGTACATTTATTCTAAATTAGCTGCTGGTTCAGTGGCTTAAGGTGATAGTGGCCGTTTTTTGGGGCTATTAATTCATTTATTCATTTATTTTTTAGTTTCCTTGCTAGACCTCCATCAAGCTTAAATAAGCACCCCCTGGACTCACCTTCAAGATAAATTTGTACATTTTTCGATAGAAAAATGGCCCGGCCGAAGGCCGGTTCCTCTTAAAATGACGAGCGATAAATTGACAACGAAATGGGGCGAACGGTATTAAAATCGCCAAACTAATGGAAGCTGGAACGTCTTAAATTCTCAAAACTAATATGCTAAACACGAAGGAAAAGGAGGTCCATAACAAGCGAGTAGTACCCCCTTAAGTATCGCTATATCCATATTAACCCCTTCAGTACCATGACGCCTTTTTACCTTTGATTGTGGACAACATTAGATGATGTTATGCAGTTTAAGGAGGACAAATATGTTATCAAGAAGGCTTAGCTAGGTCTTATACTGTATACACATTGGAGGCGTATAGGTAGATTATAAACTACATCAAATCATCTAATGGTAACCAGAATATAATGAAAGTGACGTCATGGTGCTGAAGGGGTTAACATTTGGGAATATCAGTACAGAATATATAGTTTGGTCTTGGGATCTAAACTGCACACGCTCAAAACTCCAATCAAACCTCGTATTTGATATTATAGGTGAGACTGACCGTTTGTTTGGTCTATTAATTCATTTATTCATATATCTTTTTAGTTTCCTCCCTAGACCTCCATCAAGCTTAGAAAAACACCCCCTAGACCCCCCTTCAAGATAAATTTGAAATTTTTTGGTAGAAAAATGTCCTGGCCGAAGGCCGGTTCCTCTTAAAATTGCAGGCTTGTTATCGCTCGCCAGGAAAAAATCGACACCTAAATGCCACGAAAGGTCTTAAAATTGACAACGAAATGGGGGGAAAGGTGTTAAAATCGCCAAACTAATGGGTCGAACGTCTTATAGTCTCAAAACTAGTGGGGCTAAACATTAGGGAGATGGGGGTCCAGAAAAACGGTCTGCCTCCCTTTATCCCCTTAATAGCACCAAAATGTCATCCCCCCAAAAAGATGCCCCCCCCCCCCCCCCCTATTACTACAGGATCTCTAGGGTGGACGGATGTCATACTATATAGGGTGTTTTAAAACAACACTGCCAGAGTATGACGACCACATTGATAAAAATATATAATACACATATTTCTATTCTATTTTTACCAAATATATATTGTAACGGAGATAAATGATTATTTAGAAATGTAGCAAAACATATGATATCATATCACAAAACATATGATACATAATATGAATGATTACTAAGTAAAAAAGGTAAAGAGGAGATATCTAATGACCTAATCACATATGAATAATTACAAAATCAAAGTAACATAAAATTGGTAATGATATTTTGCAATTAGAAGAAAACTGCTAAGTATTATAATCCAAGTAGCATAAAAAGATATGCACCATTTGTAACGATGACCAAGAGGTAAAATAATGAATCTCAAGTCTGGGTCAGGTATCCGAACACTGCTATAGGTAATTTAATCATTCGTGAAACTGTTTGAATGGGAAAATATTGTTCCTGCGCAATTTACTGTTTCAATACAAATACCTCATTACGTTACTATTATCACAGAGTACTAACGAAATATGTCTATCAGTTTTATGGTTGAAGTTTGACGATTTTACTAGCTGTAGATATACAAGTATACGGTGTTCGCTAATGAATATTTAAAATCATCTAATGGTACCCAAAACAAACAGTTTACATCACTTGGACTTAACGAGTATAAAATAACAAAGGCAGAGACACACCTAAATAACGACAATCCATATTTATGTGATATTATAAGGTAAATAAAATTTTAAAAAGAGGGTGCGTGGATCAGATGTTTGCAGTAAGACAGTTATGCGAGAAGTATTTAGAGAAGCATAAGGAGATATTTTGGGCTTTTATGGACTTGGAAAAAGCATATGATCGTGTGGACCGTGAAGCAATGTGGAAGGTGTTAAGGATTTATGAAATTGGAGGAAATTTGTTAGAAGCAGTTAAGAGTTTTTATGAAGGGAACAGAGCATGTGTGAGAGTAGGAAATGGTGAGTTGAGTGAATGGTTTGAGGCAAAGGTAGGTTTGCGACAGGGTTGTGTAATGTCACCATGGCTGTATAATATGTTTATGGATGGTGTGGTGAGGGAGGTGAAAAGGAGAACTATGGGAAGAGGATTGGGTTTAGTAGGAAAGAATGGTAGAGATTGGGAGTTGAATCAGTTGCTGTTCGCTGATGACACAGCATTGGTGGCGGATTCTGATGAGAAACTGCAGCGGGTAGTCAAAGAGTTTGGTGTGGTTTGTGGAAGGAGGAAACTGAAGGTGAACGTCAATAAAAGTAAAGTAATGGTGTGTAATAGGGGAGAGCATAGGGTGAATCTAGATGTGAGGCTGGATGGGGAAATATTGGAACAAGTAGAGTGTTTTAAATATCTAGGAGGAACAATAAGCAGGAGTGGAGGTATAGAAGTGGAGGTAAAACAGAGAGTGTGTGAAGGAAGGAAGGTTTTCGGAGCAATGGGAAGTATGTAGGGGAGGTGTGGTGGAGTGGTCTTGCCACTGGCCTGGTAATCCAAAGGTCCCGGGTTCAAATCCCGATGTATCAATGGGAAGATATTATTGGGATGGAATTTGTGCTGTACCTAGTATCAGTGCATTACCACAAGCCCACCGAAACGTCAATAAAATACCCTCATTATTCCCTGATTAAATAGCACTGTATGAATATTCCCATATTCAAAATATGCTATAGGGGTGCAATGCCTGGTGAGTTATCTGCTCAACAGGTGGCGTTGTGTGTGTGTAAGTGTGAGAGTCCGAGTGTAGGTGGTGAGACAGTGAAGCACGGGAACGAGGTGACTTCAGAGATGGGGTCGTTTCGGGCCATGAGTGAGCACCGTGCCTCATGTGAAGGCAAGATGGCAGGTGCTCGTTGTACTCTACGTGCTTCTCATGTCTCACTCCCTAGACTGGAACAAGACCTCACGGGCTTCACTGTTCATTGTAAAGCGGTGAATGTTAAGGCTCTCAGCCTATGCCCGAGAGGAAGTAAGTTGGAATAGAGAAAAAAAAAAAAAAAAAAAAAAAAATGTGGAAGACGAGAAATCTCGGAGTGAAAGTAAAAAGTGCACTGTATCAAGGAATTGTTGTGCCAACAGTGATGTATGGGGCTGAGACATGGGCTCTGAAGAAAAAGGAGAAAAGAGGGCTGGATGTGATGGAGATGAGCTGCTTGAGGAGTATGTGTGGAGTTACTCGTAGAGACAGATTGAGAAATGAAGAGATACGTAGGAGAGTGGGGCAGCAGGAACATTTGTCAGCCAGAGTGGACAGAAGGGTGCTGAGCTGGTATGGTCATGTTGAACGAATGGGAGATGAAAGGCTTACAAAGAGAATATGTGAGTCAGGTACAAGGGGAGATAGAAGGGCAGGAAGACCCCCATTGAGATGGAGAGACTGTGTAAGAAAGGCTTTGGATGATAGAGGAATGACTATAGATCAGGCAGGGGAAGTGGTGGTGGACAGGAGTGAATGGAGAATGCTTGTGAATAGTTGAGTGAACACGTGGTCATTTGGAGTAAGGGGTCGGGCGCAAGTTGGACTAGATAATAGTCCATCAGGCGCCTGGCCCGGGGAGACGATTAATATGAAGGGTGTGCCTGGAAGTGTGGTGGGAGGGCTTGTCGCTTTGGCTCCGCTGCATGTCTGCCTGCCGAGATCGGAACCTCTCCTGGTGGTCAGGGGCCGGGGGAGTGCTGGAGCGACCTTGGTAACCCTGGTCTCTGTGTCTTCTCCTGGGTGACCTGGATGTGTGAGAGTTTGTGTTTTTTATCTGTGTTTATTTTTTGTTTTATGTTGTTTTTGTGTTTTCCCTGTTCTTGCTCTGTCTTGAGTCGGCTACCCCCAAAATGGGGATTGGGCCTGAGCATATAGATAGATAGATAGACTATGACAGAAGAAGATAGCACCATGGCCGAGCAGATGATTAAACACATGAGAAGATTCGTTATGACTCCAAAGCTTCGAAGAAAAACTCAAACTGGGATTAGATGGGAGGCAAGAGGTAGGCTATTTGGGGGGGAGGGGGGACACTAGCCCGTGTTCGGATTATAGCTCATACCTGGGTGTCACTAATTATTTTACTCTATGCGGTTTAAATCATTAATGGTATATTATTGTGCATTTTGTCCTTAGATAATCTTCTTCGTTATTTTATTTACTAATTAGCAGATGAGGTCTGGCAGTGTTGTTTTAAAACACCCTGTTTGCGGATGATACAGTTCTGATGAGTGATAATGAATGGGAGTTGCAGGGTTTGGTAAATGAGTTTGGAACAGTGTGAGAAAAACGGAATTTGAAGGTAAATGCGGGGAAGAGCAAGGTTATGGTCTTCGAAAGGGGTGAAGTCACAGAGTGTGAGGTGAAGCTGAACGGTCAGGCTATGGAGATCGTCAACTCTTTTAAGTATCTGGACAGTGTGTTGAGTAAAGATGGGACTATGGATGAAGAAGTGCAGGAGAGGGTACAACAGGGGAAGAGGGTTGTAGGAACGCTGAAAGCAGTAACAAGAAATAGGGTGGTCAGTATGGAAGTGAAGAAGTCCTTGCATGACAGTGTGGTAATCCCGACACTGACTTACGGAAGCGAAGCATGGACGTTGGTTGAGAGACTCAGACCAAGAGTGAGAGCAGTGGAAATGAATTACTTAAGAAGAGCGTGCGGAGTTACATGGAGGGATAGACAGACTAATGAGGAAGTAAGAAGGAGGTGTGGTGTGGAGGTAGATGTGCTGGAAAGTGTGAAAAGGAACAACTTGAGATGGTTCGGCCATATGGAACGTATGGAAAGCGAGAGAATGACTAAGAGGGTGTATGAGAGCGAGGTGGAGGGACAGAGAGGGAGAGGTAGACCGATAGAGAGGTGGAAGGATGGAGTAAGGAAGTATATGAACGAAGGCGGTGCTGGTTGGGGGGAGGACTGGGGACAGAGGTGCATGGGGGCGGTTCGTTCGTGGCCACCCCTTCGGGGATCACGGCGTCAGGTAATAGATAGATAGATAGACCTCGCTTTTGTTCTCTTTCTCTCCCTCTCTCTTTGGGTTGTATCCATTCGGCCTCATTCAGCCTACTGTTTTACGACGTTTACCCCCATCCAGGTGTCAATATTTTCCTGGCGAGCGGTAGCGCAGCATATATATATGTTTGTTTTGACAGCAGCAAGCTAAATTTGTACAATTTCGATAGAAACATGTCTCCGGCGAAGCCGGATTTCACCATAAAATGCTTGCTCGCTATCGCTCGCCAGGAATAAATCGACACCTGGATGGGGATCTATCTATCTATCTATTGCCTGACACCGTGATCCCCGAAGGGGTGGCCACGAACGAACCGCCCCCATGCACCTCTGTCCCCAGTCAGTCAACGCCCCTCCCCCCAACCAGCACCGCCTTCGTTCATGTAGTTCCTCACTCCATCCTTCCACCTCATATTCGGTCTACCTCTCCCTCTCTGTCCCTCCACCTCGCTCTCGTACACCCTCTTAGTCATTGTCTCGCTTACCATACGTTCCATATGGCCGAACCATCTCAAGTTGTTCCTTTTCACACTTTCCAGCACATCTACCTCCACACCACACCTCCTTCTTACTTCCTCATTAGTCTGTCTATCCCTCCATGTAACTCCACACGCACTCCTTAAGTAATTCATTTCCACTGCTCTCACTCTTGGTCTGAGTCTCTCAACCAACGTCCATGCTTCGCTTCCATAAGTCAGTGTCGGGATTACCACACTGTCATGCAAGGACTTCTTCACTTCAATACTGACCACCCTATTTCTTGTTACTGCTTTTAGCGTTCCTACAACCCTCTTCCCCTGTTGTACCCTCTCCCGCACCTCTTCATCCATAGTCCCATCTTTACTCAACACACTGCCCAGATACTTAAAAGAGTTGACGATCTCCATAGCCTGACCGTTCAGCTTCACCTCACACTCTGTGACTTCACCCCTTTCGAAGACCATAACCTTGCTCTTCCCCGTATTTACCTTCAAATTCCGTTTTTCGCACACTGTTCCAAACTCATTTACTAGACCCTGCAACTCCCATTCATTATCACTCATCAGAACTGTATCATCCGCAAACAGCAGTATAGGTAGCTTCCACTCAATTCCCTCCCTTTTCAGCGATACACCAACATCCACTGCTCTTGATAGTATTTCTTTCATGACTCCATCCATATATACAGTAAACAACCACGGGGACATCACACACCCCTGTTTCAAACCAACATTCAGGTCAAAGAACTCGCTCTGCTCACTCTCCACACGTACTGCCGCCTTTGCACCCTCATACATACTCTTCACTGCTTTCAGCAACTTGCCATCTACTCCGTATATTCTAAGTACTTTCCACAAACCTTCTATATCCACTCTGTCATAGGTCTTCTCCAAGTCCATAAAGGCAACATACACTTTTTGTTTCTTCTCCAGATACTTCTTCACAACACAATTCAGGGTAAAAATCTGATCTACACATCCTCTTCCCTTCCTAAAACCTCCCTGCTCGTCGCCTATCCATTTCTCCGTTCTCACTCTCACTCTCTCAATCACTACCCTACCGTATACCTTCCCTACTACGCTTAGAAGACATATTCCTCGGTGGTTACCACACACTCCTCTTTCCCCTTTGCCCATATATAGGGGGACTATTATGCCAGTCTTCCAGTCATCGGGTGCACTCCCCTTCTCCCATGCTAGTTTGCACATTTTCCATACCCATTCTATCACTATCTCACCACCATACCTCAACATTTCCCCACACACTCCATCTGTTCCTGGTGCTTTCCCCAACTTCACTCTTTTCATGGCTTCCCACACTTCTGACCTCCTGATCCCCACTTCCACCTCCTCCTCCACTACTTCTCTTCTTCTCCCTCCCATACCATATCCAGCTATGTTTGCTGACTCTTCATTCCTTACATTTAGCAACTCACTGAAGTACTCCCTCCATCTTTCGACTCTCTCTTGCTTCTCGGCTAGCATTCTCCCATTCTTATCTTTCACACCCTTACTGTTTCCCTTGCTACCTTCCCTAACTTTCTTGACTTCTTTCCAGAACAGTTTCTTACTCTCCCTCCATTTTACACTCAGATTCCTTCCAAATTCCGCATCTACTCTTCTCTTACTTTCCTTCACTACTCTCTTCACCACCCTCTTACTCTCCACGTATATATATATATATATATATATATATATATTTGTTTAAGGTTAGGTTATCACACCTGGTAGCCTATTTCTGTGTATTTTAATTTTATTATTTTCGGTTAGGCTATTCAACGCTGGTAGCCTATTGGTGCGTATTTCAATTTTGTTTAAACTTTCGGTTAGGCTATCGCCCCTGGAAGCCTAATTCTGCGTATCTCAATTTTTGTTTTCGGTTAGGCTATCACCCCTGATAACCTATTGTTGTGTATTTCAACATATTTGTTTTCGGTTGAAGTGATTGAAGTGTTTCTAAAGTGAGTGAAGTGTTTTAAAGTGAGTTAAGTGTTTTAAAGTGAGTGAAGTGATCTGAAGAAACTGACTGTTACCATGCCTCGCACTTGTACGAACTGCGTCGGTAGGTTTGGTGAGTCCATGTTTGTTACTGTCAATCTTCAAGTCTGCCGTCTCTGCCATCAACAAGAGAATTTGACAGTGAAATTAGATGAAGCCTACAACAAGATCAACGTCCTCACCATGAAGCTGGAATCACTCCAAGAGTTTGTAACACTCAACGTTGGAGTACCACAAACTTCAATTGTCACCGCAACTCCAGCAGCCACCAACGCCCCAACGTCAACTGGCAACAATTCAACGCCTGCAGTAGCCATTTCATCTGATGGTTCCGATACTCAAGAAACAAATAGTAACTCTCTTCCCCCTCAAGATAACTTCCGTGTCGTGAGGAACAACGTTTGCCCCAAGACCAGGAAACCCATACCGATTACCGAGTGTCAAAACCGCTTCCAGATACTCGCAGACTCAGATGACGAAGCGGAAATAGAAGAAGTCCGGCTCGTGGGAGACTCGATGATACGTGGTCAGCTCACAGAGTTTTGCGCCAGAGCACCTAAGACCAGGAAGCTTTTTTGTATCCCTGGTGGTGGTGTGGATGACGTAGTTGCTGCAGTTGACGAAGTATCTAAGCTGGCCCCTGCTAATACAATGTACGTCATCCACGTTGGATCCAACGATGTACAGCGAACCCGGTCGGAAGATTTGCTTTTAAAGTACCAGTCGATCAAGTCGTTTAAGGAGAAGTCATCAAGGATCATCGTCTCAGGAATCGTCCCCCGGCTTGGTGTAGAGAGCCGATTTTACAACATAGCCACCAGCACAAATCGTTGTCTAGCAAACCTCTGCAGGAAGGAAAACGTGGGATTCGTCGACACCTGGGACAATTTCTACTACGATGACTATTTGTTTTCGGACGATGGAGTTCATCTGAACCAGGTGGGAGCAACACGTTTTGGGCGTCTTCTCAACGATGCGGTGAAGGATTTTCGGAGAAGAAATCGACTCAGCACAGGACAACCAGGAAGGAGGACCGAAGACAGCGAGGACGGCAACCTACAAAGGAATTAAATACTAATCCGTCAAGAACCGCGAATTTGGATAAAGCTCCACCAACACGACCCAAATTCAAAACCGCCAGGGATAACGACCGAGGACCGATGTCAGCCATGAATGTAAATGTAGATCCGATCAGAACCAAAAATTTGATTAAAGAACGTTCTGTGAGTTCTAAAACCGCAACTTTAAAGGTTTTCTATGCAAACGCTCGTAGCATACGCAATAAATTTTCAGATTTAGAGGAACTAGTGTTACTGAAAATTATGATGTGATTGGTATAACAGAATCTTGGCTCAATACAGTAGATAGAGACTTTTTAGAAGAGTATTCACTTCCCGGTTATGTAATGTTTGAGAAAAGCCGAATAAATAAAAATGGAGGTGGCGTTTTATTTTATATCAAAGAAAGTCTTAACCCGACCCTCTTGTCAAAACCTCAAATTGTGAACGTCGACACATCTTTTGTGCTAATAAAGAATAATAAAGGTACAAAAATAATACTTGCATTAATATACAGACCTCCAGCTCAATCAGTGCAAACTGACCGAGAAATTTATGAACAAATTGCAGATGTAAGTAACTCACAAGATACCGTATTTTTTGGCGACTTTAATTTACCTGTGACCAAGTGGGGCGATACTCTTACTTCACACTCCGGACATGACTTGTATACGAACTTGCAAGAGAGTTCGCTTTATCAATTTGTTCGAACACCGACCCGTGGTAATAACGTTCTTGACATTGTACTTGCAACAAAAGAAGAATTAATAGAGAATTTGAATGTTGGTGATGAATTCAGTAACAGCGACCATCGTACGATAACTTTCACTTTAAACTTTACTAGTAACGAACCAAATAGTAGCATCGAAAAAGTCCCTAATTTCAAGAAAGCAAACTTTCATAAACTTAGAGCTATGTTTAAAGAAACTGACTGGAGCTTTTTAATTAACAATAACGACATAAATACATCTTGGAAGTTATTCGAAACCACTTACCTAAAAGCAGTGCAAGACTGCATACCATCGAAAATACGGCGTCCAGGCCATAATAATAAGCCCAAATGGTGGAATAAAGATATTTCAAACTGCCTGCTTGCTAAAAAATTGGCTAATGATAGATTAAAATCCTCACAAAATGACGAAGAACGGGTGAAATTTGTAGAGCTACGACGCAAAGCCAAAAAGTTAATTAAGCAAAGTAAAAAGACCCTAGAGTTACATATTGCGAATCAAAGTAAAACAAACCCGAAAGAATTCTATAGTTATATCAGAAAGAAAAAAGTAGTTACTTCAACTGTTGGACCGTTAGTCGATGAAAATGGAGAATACACCAAAGACGAAGTACAAATGAGTAATGCCCTCAATACCTTCTTTGCATCAGTTTTTACAACAGAAGACCTCAGTGATATCCCTACACCATCGCCGATTCAGATTGATAATTCAGATGTTCTAAGCAATATCACCGTTACAGAGAGAGAAGTATTGAATTGTTCAGATAAACTCAAGGTAAATCAAATGCCTGGACCTGATACAATCTCACCTAGAGTTCTAAAGGAAGCTAAGGATGAGCTCTCCAAACCACTGACATTACTATTCAATAAATCCTTGCAGTCTGGAACTATGCCTGATCAGTGGAAGATAGCCAACATAACACCGATATTAAAAAAAGGCAGCAAATCCCTACCCAGTAACTATCGTCCAATTAGCTTAACCTCAGTTGTATGTAAAATGCTAGAAACGGTCATAAGAGACAGACTCGTAAATCACTTAGAGGAAAATAACATACTTAAAGATACTCAACACGGCTTTCGTAAAAAACGTTCCTGTTTAACAAACCTCTTAGACTTCTTCCACGATATCCTCAACCTCTACGATGAGAGTAAAGCTGTAGATATTATATACCTTGATTTTCAAAAGGCCTCTGACAAAGCTCCCCACAAACGTTTACTGCTAAAACTAAAAGCGCATGGAATACAAGACGGTGTGTTGAAATGGATAGAAAATTGGCTCAGCGACAGAAAGCAAAGAGTAGTCCTAAACGGTAAGGCATCTAAATGGACCAATGTAAGTAGTGGGGTACCCCAGGGATCGGTACTAGGACCAATTCTCTTTCTAATTTACATCAACGACATAGATGAGGGTCTCATCTGTACAATCTCAAAATTTGCTGACGATACAAAAATTGCAAATAGCATACTCTCAAATGATCAAGTTGACGATATGCAACACAATCTAGATAAATTGTCACATTGGGCCCAAATTTGGCAAATGAGTTTCAATGCGGATAAATGTAAAGTACTACATATCGGATACCTAAATGAGAAAGCAAACTATTCGATGAATGGCACTCAGCTTAAGAATGTAAACAGAGAAACCGATCTGGGAGTAACAATATCGAGTAACCTAAAACCGAGTCAACAATGTTCAGAAGTTGTTAAGAAGGCAAACAAAATAATTGGCTTCATAGGCAGATCATTTGAGCATAAATCCAAAGACGTAATCCTAACCCTTTACAATTCCTTAGTCCGCCCTCTTCTGGAATACTGCGTTCAATCCTGGTGCCCTTATTACCAAAAAGGCATAAACAAGCTAGAACGAGTTCAACGTAGAGTTACCAAAATGATACCTAGCCTAAAGAACAAACCATATGAAGAGCGTCTTAGAGAATTAAATCTATTTCCTTTAACCCAGTGCAGATTAAGAGGTGACTTAATTCAACTGTTCAAAATCATCAAAGGCATCGACAATATGAACTGTAGTAAGTACTTCATTATCGACCAATCTAATTACACGCGGGGAAACGGTTGCAAATTTATTGGTAAATCCTTTAACTCACACGAATCTAAGAATTTCTTCTTCAATCGAGTTGTCAACTTGTAGAATGGGCTTCCCCGAGACGTTATAGACTGCAGCACCGTTGATTAATTTAAATTCCGCCTAGACAAATATCTCGCATCAAACCCGCGACTGACTGCGTTTGTAAATGAATAACTTTATTTTATCCTCCCCTCAGTTACTAACCCATTTGTCCCCTACTAACTTCCTAGTCCTGCCACGTTAGTGGCAGGGCAGTAGTTCCCTTTCCAATGTTCCCTTACCCACTCTAAACCACTGTTTGGACACTTGATCCTCAGTGTTTTGGAGGACAAGCAGCCTAGAAGGGTCACTAGATCTGTTGTTGCTTGATTTCCTTTGTACTCCTTTGTACCTCGCTCGTTTCTGTCTCTCGGAATCTTCATTCCCTCTACTACCCAACCACTCTCTATATGCTTTCTTCTTTTCTTCCACAGCTATTCTTACCTCTTCTGTCCACCATGCTGTACCTTTCACTCCCCTCCCTCTTCTCCTCACTCCACACACCTCCTCACATGCTGCACAGATCTCATCCTTAAACACCTTGCTCATCTCCTCCACTTCCTCCATAACTTCCAGGTCGATCCCACCTAGTCGTCTTTCCACTGCTCTCCTGTACTCCTCCCTGACTTCCTCCTCCTGCAACCTCTCCACCCTCCTCACCATTTCACCCTCCTCTCGCCTCCCTCCAGCTCTCCTCACCCACTTCTTTTGTATCCTAACCTTAGCTATCACTACATATTGATCAGACAGACCCCCTCCAATATCCCTATACACCCTAGCATCCATCACAGATTTCTTCATTCGTTCATCCACACATACATAATCAATCAATGACTTTCGTTCCACCACTGTCTTATCCTTCATCGTCAACATCCGTTTCCACGTGCACCTGTGGATCATTCTGTGTCGGAAGAAGGTGTTGGCTATCCACAGCCTCCTCCCCACACATACGTCCACAAGTGCACTACCATTCCCATTCACCTCTGATGGTACCCCCCACCCTCCCACCACTCCCTCAACTTTCCTATCACCCACCTTACCATTCATATCCCCAATCAGATATATTCTTTCGTTCTTGTCAAACTTCTCCAGGCACGCCTCCACATTCATCCAGAACTCCTCTTTCTTACTTTCAAGTGTATCCTCTGTCGGGGCAGACACGCATACAACCACCCACGTTTGTATTCCTACTTTCATTCTCACCCACACAATCCTTGAACCCACAGACCCATACTCTCTTACACATTCCTTTCATTTGCTACTTACAAACAAACATGCACCTGCTCTCGCTGTTCCTTCACTCACTCCAGCACACACACCCATTCCACACTCCCACTCTCTCACATCTGAACCTTTCCATTTGGTCTCTGTCATTCCACATACATCCAGCCTGGCATTCACTAACACTTCCAGAACCTCTCTCTCTTTTGTGCCATCATTCATGCCACTAACATTCCGCGTAGCCATTCTCAGAATGTCCGAAGGCATGTCCTTAGTCGATCGTGGTTCGTCAACGTTGGTTCCGTCCGCATCCGAGGCTGTTCGTTCGTTTTTCTTTGCTTAGATATTTTTTCCGGGTGGGGGTCGCAAGCCCACCGACCCAACCTCTTTAGTCGCCTCTTACGACACGCAGAAGGCACGTGGGGCATATTCTATTCCCTAACCCCGAGGGGGGGGTTATCCCCAGGATGGGGATAAACGTCTTAAAACAGTTGGCTGAATGGGGCCGAATGGATAAAAGCCAGAGAAAGTGAGAAAAGGAGAGGAAGAGAAAAAAAGCAGGTGACCCCCCCCCTTAACCCTTTCTATACCAGCGACGGGTTTTATAGAGTATTCTAGCTATATTTAGACGATTTTATGCAGCTTAAGAAGGATCTGTGGTAGTAAAAAGAGTTAATTAAGATAGCCCGTAGCATTTTCATTGGTACACGTCTTTCCTAAGCTGAATTAAATTGACTTATGTTTTGCCAGCATATAAGGACAAAGACGTGCCCGTTACTGAATGGGTTAAAATTATCTCAAGCCTCCAGAATATAGCCAAATTTCATCTCGCTCGCAATCGATAATAGTGGCTAAATGGAAGGAAATACCTCCAGATCTACCTCAAAAGCAGCTAAATTGGTAACACTGCTTGGAATGTAAACACAGAACACGCGACGTCTGCAAAGCGCAAATTAACTTGAAGAGCACAAGGGTATATTTGCTTGCCCTCAAGATGTTTGTATGTAAGTTATTCATATATTGTTTATGTGTATTTAGAAGTGTTGCATTAAATGCCAAAATGTTGACTAAAGGATACCACAGTGCATTTTCCGTCATAGGCTTTCGCTGAGAATATATACAAATAAACACATGTGTAACACATACTGTATATAGATAAATCAATTATCTTTATTTCATAATACACATTATTAATATATAGGTTTTTATAATTGTTGCATTGAAAAGTGCACAAGTTAATACGAGTTAAAAATGACAGTACAGTAGAATATTCATACTCAATGTACCCAATGATCTGATTATTATACCTTTTTCATACCCCTTTTATACCATTAATCTTCTACTTCACTGTGCCCTATACAGCTCACTCTATCCACTACACCACCATACTGGTTGAACAAGAGAAAGAAAGCTATACAGGTGTAACGATCTCTTCTTATTACTACTGTTGTTACACATATACACACATCGGTATTAATTAAAATCCCAATGCTCTCTCTGCTTGTAGGTTTATTGATGTCCTTATTGTTAGACTGCTTGACAAACACTTGTATAGTTACACACACACACACACACACACACACACACACCCTCACGAGTATACCCGAAATACGTAGGTCTACCGTCGGTCGTGTTTGGGATAGGACAGCCTGACGGAGGGTGCCTCAAAGCACTCTCGATTTCAAACGCGCTAACACGTACATGAATGCACACACACGCTCACGTGTGCGTACATACATATAGGCCTATACTACAGAGGGGCCTTGTCTTGCAGTTTAATGGTAGGGAGAGGAAAACAGGGTTTCTGCCCTCTGACTCCTAAAATAAACTCAGAGAATCCCAAAGTCGCTAAGTCTCCATAAGTCCAAAGTCTCTAAATGCACTTGCACTGTTATTCATAAGACTACTATTACAAAGGGTTTGGACAGAGACAAGGTAGAAGAGGTAAAACAGAAGATAGTAGTAGTGACAGTGGTATGGTTGACAATGGTAAGTTAGATCTCAGGGTTTGGACAGAGACAAGGTAGAAGAGGTGATACAGAAGATAGTAGTAGTGACAGTGGTACGGCTGATGAGGGTAAGATCTGCCTCAGGGTTTGGACAGAGACAAGGTAGAAGAGGTGAAACAGAAGATAGTAGTAGTGACAGTGGTACGGCTGATGAAGGTATGATCTGCCTCAGGGTTTGGACAGAGACAAGGTAGAAGAGGTGAAACGGAAGATAGTAGTAGTGACAGTGGTACGGCTGATGAGGATAAGATCTGCCTCAGGGTTTGGACAAACAAGGTAGAAGGAATGCTAGACTACTCGGCCCACGGGACAGCTCGGCCAGGACAGCTCGGCCCACGGCGAGACAGCTCGGCCCAGTAAAAACGAGACAGCTCGGCCCCGTGTTAATTACGAGACAACTCGTAATTAACCTAACCTAACCTAACCTATAACCTAACCTACACATTATGAATAGAGAGAACTAGCCTATGACATAATTATAGGCCTACAATAAACGAGAATTTCGCTCACATTACACACACGCCATAAACGGGAGGCCATGTATACAGCACCAAATCCTGCAAATCCTGTCCTCTGCGCATGCATGAGAATCTTAGGCCCCTTGGCACGATTTTGTTTTCCTTTATACTATTATATTATCTTAACCTAACCTAACCTAACTTAACCTAACCTAACCTTAAATTAACCTAACAGTTGAGCCTAAATTAAAAACAAAAAATGAGTTTGGAAGGATTTGGTGCTGCAGACATGGCCTCCCCCATAAACCCTCCACTTAGCTCTCCCCATCCTATATCCTGACTGGTCTCGTCAAATTGCCCCATAGCAAAACATGGGGCCGAGCTGTCTCAAATAATGGGCCGAGTTGTCTCGCCGTCGTGGCCGAGTTGTCCAAAAGTGGGCCGAGCTGTCCGAGCCGAGTTGTCCCATGGGCCGAGTCGTCCAGTCACCGGTAGAAGAGGTGAAACAGAGATAGTAGTAGTGACAGTGGTACGGCTGATAAAGGTAAGATCTGCCTCAGGGTTTGAACAGAGACAAGGTAGAAGAGGTGAAACAGAAGATAGTAGTAGTGACAGTGGTACGGCTGATGAAGGTAAGATCTGCCGGGGACTGGACGACTCGTCCCATGGGACAACTTGGCTCGGACAGCTCGGCCCACTTTTGGACAACTCGGCCACGACAGCGAGACAGCTCGGCCATGACGGCGAGACAGCTCGGCCTATTATTTGAGACAGCTCGGCCCCATGTTATGCTATGGGGCAATTTTTTTAATATAGCTGTGAAAAAACCTGTAGCCTTGAAATTCGTGATTGTATCTAACCTTGTGATATAGCCGTGAAAAAGCCTGTAGCCTTGAAATTCGTGATTGTATCTAACCTTGTGTGTGTATATATATATGAATATATATATATATATATATATATATATATATAATATATAATATATATATATATATATATATATATATATATATATATATATACCTGTATATATATATATGCCTATATATATATATATATATATATATAATGACGATCAGACTAAAACACGCCCATTAATAGGACAAATCACAACCATTTTAATTTTCAGCCGATGGTGATTAGCATATTTCCCATTTTTATAGAAATCAGTTACTTTGCAAATAGAGTAGCGAAATATGGAGTGATCATTAAAACGTGACATTACGGTACCCCTTGAGGTTTATGTCGCCTTTTTTATTAATTCCGGCTGTCATTAGACGATCTCATACAGCTTAGGAAGGATCTGTAAGTGTTGAAATGCTGAAGACTCTAGAATAACCGTCTGTCTTCCATATAACCTTACTAATCTAAATAAAATTACCTCATAATAGACAAAATACACTGTAAAGTGCGTCATGATCCTCAAGGGGTTAACATGATGATGATAGAAGACAATCATATATTTTCATTCCTGATCCTACCTACAGTATATGTCCTTTTTTTATTTATTCGTTCTAGGAAACATTTATCCTCTAAGTCATCCATTAGTATTCTCATTAATATTATTGACCTACCGGATCTGCCTCAGGGTTTGGACAGAGACAAGGTAGAAGAGGTGAAACAGAAGATAGGAGACGACAGGCTTACTATCGCAATGCCAGGAAAAACCGACACCTAAATGGCAGAAAAGGTCGTAAAATCGCCAAACTAATGGGGCTAAACATGAGGGAGAAGGGGGTCCAGAAAATGTATCCTCCCTTAACCTCTTCAATGCCAGGACACCTATTTAACTTTAATTCTGGCGAAAGTTCAACGGTTTTATGCAGCTTAAAAAGGACCCGTATTGTTCAGAGGGTTTATTGGGATTGCAGTTACCCCTTTGAGTCGTAGGGATAATTATAAACGAAAGAAAATCGCCTAATGGTAAGCAGCATATGATAAGTATAGGTCACAGTGCTGAAAGGGTTAAGAGCCCAAACGTTCGTTGACCACCCGCCCGCCTCCAGCTCACAGTCAAGTCAAGGTCCATAGATACAACTTTTGTATCTATGGACCTTGAGTCACACGAGCCAAAACGTTTGCTTAAGACCCCCACCCCCACCCCCACACACCCACACTTCAACCGCCACAGGAGCTCTTTGTCTCCAGATTGAATAATTCTTTCAGGTTTACATAGTTATCTCCTATCGATTTAGTGTATAGATATATACTTTGTATCTATCTATCTATCTGTCTCTCTCTCTCAATATATATATATATATATATTGAGAATATATCACAAATACACGTGAGCCACTAAATGTTTCTAGTCTCTCAGTGGGGATCGAACCATCGACCATCACGACTGCCGTGGTGTAATTGATTAAAGCGTCGGCTATCATCCTGATGGTCGATGGTTCGATCCCCACTGAGAGACTAGAAATATATATATATATATATATATTATATATTCTGACATACGGAGCCCTGTATGTTAATTTAAGAGTTAGAATTAAGATTTGAAGGAGTGCCAAACTACCCAGGCGGCGAAGCAGACCAGCGAGCGAACCAGCGAGGGGGAAACCAGCTCGTCAGCATACCAGCAAACAAGCCTTCACATCTGCGTGCGTCATAGGGGACCCTGCAAACTACTTCGATGACCCGACGCTATGACATATGATCGACGCCAGGAGACTCCATTGGACCACGCACCTGCTACACAACTCAAGGAGCTGTGATTGGGGCGCGCACTACCCGCCGCCTCCTGATTCGTTCCTACACCATCATTGTTTAGTATATAAGACCCGAGTAGTGGGCATTCAAATCAGTCTCATTTGGAGTTGGGAAGGTGAACTTGCAGCTGGAGGAAGACGGGGTGAAGTATTATAATGGGATTGTGACTGTCAGTCAGATTATATAAGTGTGTGTTAAGTGTGTTCCGTGTAAACACTTACGTTATGTTGGTTAGTGAGATATGTGATTGGGAATTAACGTTAACGCTACTATTATGTACTTAACTATTTTAGTTGACTGACTTGTGGACTAAAGCAACTCTTTAAGTAGTTGGGTTATGATGAAAGTAATACTATTGTTTTGTATTAATACTTAAGAGTTCTTTCATTTTCTTTTAATTAAGCTTACATTGCTTAACGGTGCTTAGTACGGTGATGCTATTGTCTCTTATTAGTAATATCGCCTTAGACTAACATGGCTGTTTTAATGTTACTTCTAGTGATTTCCTAAGCTGAAGAAAATTCTTTTAGCTTCAAAATATTATTTTTGCTTTTCATATTATTTGAGTGAGACCTGAATCGAATCTATGAAGCGATCCTGTAACTTAATTTACTCATAATCAAACCTCAATGTTACGTGGTTAGGAAATACATTTAACTAATTATTAAATATATATCTAACTTTTTATGTGACTTTGATATTAATCCTGATGCTAATAATAATATAATACTATTAACGTAAGACAAGAACCAAGAATAATAACTACATTAAATATAAATAAAAGGACAGATAAGAAAACTATTTATTCATTTCAAAAAGGGTAAGAGACAGACATATTCTTACTTTAATATTTATCTTTCAAGACTTTTTATAGAATTAATAGTCCTTCTTTAGATATAACTTATTCGGTTCATAACCATAGCCTACTAAGCTTCGGTTAAATAATAATTCTTTATAAATACTACATGACTTTAATTAGTTTCAGTATTTTTTCATAATTAAAGAGTATCAGTCAATAAAGGATACCAAGAAGAAAGGAAGCAACAACAGGAAATAATTTTATTAGATTTTACTTTTGTTTTGCCTTCAGCTGACTGATACCTTTAATATATATCTCTGTGCTATCTCGATTCATCAAGTTAACCACTTGAGGATCAAGATACGTAACAATATATACATACAGGTATTATAATTATACTGTATATGTGTGTGTGTGTGTGTGTATATACTTCTGCAATAGATCCTCCTCTTGGGAATCGAAACCTCACAATACAAGGAAAAGAAGAACCAGCGTAGTCGTGAACATCTTATCTTCATAATAAGTACTTGACGTTTCGGTGAAATGAGTCTACTTCTTCGTGTATAAGTGTTTGGTTGAATAACTGTCCTCCAGATATTAAACCATTATTACACTTTATTTTTATTTTTAAGCACCCCACTCACATCGAACAGTTTTTGTTATACCTAAACTCACAACATCCCAGTATCAAATTCACAAATTAAATGGAAGACCACCATAAACTCCCTCTCCTTGATACTCTTATCACCAAACATCCCACTTATCTATCCACTAGTGTTTATCGTAAGCCCACTAGCAAAGGTCTAAGTATAGATTTCTTAAAATTCAATCCTTTTAAACATAAGACAAACAGTAGTATGATCTTCTTACAGAGCATACAATTCATGTTAATCATGGCTTTCGTGTCACTCTGAAACCTGTTTCCTTCTTAACTTCTTTACTAATAATAAATACTTCTCCCAACAAATATATGAAGCATTTTCTTAACTCTAATCGTACAAACGGATACTCGATAATTTAAACTTCCACATTTAGGGCCGCTAAGCTATGGAATTAGGATATCCCTCCGTAAGACTCTTCTCAACTGCTACCCACAAATCAACTTCAAGTTCGTTTTTACTAATACCAACACTATAGGAAATGTCCTCAAACCTATTTCTTATCTTCTTACGAACCTGCATTTCAATGTGGTTTACCAATTTACCAGTTCTAGCTGTACTGCTAGATACGTGGGTTCCACCTCACGTTGTAAGCTTCACCGAATCCTGGAGCACCAAGGTAAATCTATTCAGACAGGTAGGTTGATTTCTAAGCTTTCCTTTTCTGCTATCCATTCACCAATTTGATCACCCTTTCATTTCCACAGACTTCCGGATACTAACCACATGCCTTATTTAGTTAAAATAGGACTTCAGAGGCTATCAACCACTCTGGATTATTAAGCCAGCACACTGTAAGCCAAGAATAGCGTCAGGACTAGAGCCTCTTTTCAAGAACCCCCGTCCCTTGACCACATGCAATTCACGCTATGATCTAATCAGCGGCTCGCTGGTGTAGTGACTATCGTCATGGACTTCCACCTAGAAGGTCCCAGGATCGCGCCCACGCTCGGCGCATTAAAGGTTTTTCACAAGCACTGAGTCGTCACTGTCCCTCATGAGCAAGGGGATGGGGTAGTAGTACAGGACCCCAATGGCAATACGCCTAATCGGCCTTATTGGGCTATCCTTAGCTGGCTTAGCATGCGCTAGCTTTAAGAACTATTATAATCACCTCAAAATCGATCTTTATAAATATACTAAAGCCCAGCCTGAACAACACGGTCACTGCCACACCGCTTTTCACTCAGTAAATATCCTTCCAGTTTCATTTCATACTCTATTGTACACTCTGTATATTATATAATTCTTGCTTAACGCTAGTTCTCTTTGTGTATCATTCTGTATTACTTTGAGCTCATAAAGGTTTATATTCATTTGAACCTTACCGTTTTATACTAACCCGTTCAGTACCAGTTCCATCCTTGTCATTTTATGCTTGCTACTAACAGACGACTTTACTCAGTTTAGGAATGGCCTCCAGCAATTAACAGGCTTTGAACTACCTAAATATACCCTTTTTACTACCATAGATCCTTCTTAAGCTGCACAGAATCGCCTTAATTTAACTAGCATAAAAAGAAAAAGAAAAACGTCACCAGTACACAGATATGGGTTGATATCCATAGTTAATTATTTGTTTTTTTTCTTATGTACCGGTAATAATTTGATCTATTTTGCACTCAGATGGAGACCGAGTTCTCCGAAACGCCTCGTACCCATTACAGATAATAAAGACGTTCACTACTACGCTGGTTATCCTTTTACTTGTGAGGCTTTATATATATATATATATATACCGGTATATATATATATATATATATATATATATATATATATCCTCTAACGTCTTCCCTTCATGCTGGAAGTTTGCTCACATTCAACCTGTCCCAAAGAAGGGTGACCGCTCTCAACCCTCCAACTATCGTCCAATTGCTCTTATCTCTTGTCTTTCTAAAGTTTTTGAAACTATTCTTGCTTCCAAATTTCTTAAGCATTTCTCTTCTCATATTCTGCTCTCAGATCGCCAGTATGGCTTCCTTAAGGGTCGCTCTACTGGTGATCTTCTTTCATATCTTACTAACTCTTGGTCATCCTCCTTCCGGGACTTCGGTGAGACTTTTTCTATTGCACTAGACATATCGAAAGCCTTCGATAGAGTCTGGCATAAATCTTTAATTTCTAAACTACCCTCCTTCGGTTTCTATCCCTCCATCTGTGCCTTTGTCTCTAATTTCCTTTCCGGCCGTTCCATAGCCGCGGTTGTGGACGGCCATTGTTCACTTCCTCACCCTATAAACTCCGGTGTTCCTCAGGGCTCTGTCCTATCTCCTATTCTCTTTCTAATTTTTATAAATGATCTCCTTAACTGTACCTTAATTCCCATCCATTCATACGCAGACGACTCAACCTTACACTACTCCATTAGTTTTTCAGAACGCCCCAGCCAGCAATCCCTCAACGACAAACGTAATGAAGCCATAGAACTCTTAAATTCTGATCTAAATACTATTTCCAATTGGGGCAGAGAAAACCTTGTTAACTTTAATGCTTCCAAAACCCAATTTCTCCATCTATCTACCCGTCAGGATCTCCCAGCGGACTATCCCTTATTCTTCAACAATACAAAAATCAACCCTTCATCTTCTCTCAATATTCTTGGTGTCTCTTTTTCTTCTGCTCTCATTTGGAAGGACCATATTACCAGTCTTGCTAAGGCAGCCTCCCAGAAGCTGGGTGTGCTCAACCGCCTTAGGGGGTTCTTTTCCCCTGCACAGCTTCTTGCTCTGTACAGGGGCATAGTGCGCCCTTGTATTGAGTATTGTTCACATGTGTGGGGAGGTTCCTCTCACACCGCTCTCCTAGACAAAGTTGAAAGGAAGGCCTTTCGTATCATTAACTCCCGTCCACTCACCAACTCTCTGCAATCTCTCTCTCTCCGCCGCAATGTTGCATCTCTCTCGCTATTCTATCGCTACTATAATAATCAGTGTTCCTCAGAGCTATCCCAGTGCATACCACCTCCTTTACGTAGGGCACGTGGTACCCGTCTTGCAACTCAATCCCACCCCTACTCTGTGCAACTCTCCAACCCAAGAGTGAAACGTTACTCTCAAACTTTCTTCTACTCAACAGCTGAGCTCTGGAACTCTCTCCCAGAATCAGTCTTTCCCTCTTCCTATGACTTAAATTGCTTCAAACTCCGTGTGTCCAGGCATTTTGGCTCGAACGTCCCTTGATTTTGGCCCTGTCACTCTTTCAACTATGGGGGAGGCACTCGCTATAGGCAGTTATGCCTTTTGCCTCCCTCAATCACATAGAAAAAAAAAAAAAAAAAAAAAAAAAAAAAAATATATATATATATATATATATATATATATATATATATATATATATATAATTATATATATATATATATTTTTATATACATATATATATATATATATTTATATAATAATAATAATCGTCTGGTTACTTATATAGCGCCCGTTCTCCTCCTTCGAGGATTCACAAGCGCTTGTCTTTCTTTAGTCTACCAGAGACCATTACCCATCCCCCTTGCTCATGGGGAGATGGTAACCGCTGGCTATGTCCCAGAAAAACTTTTCAATCTGAGCGGGGATTGAACGCTAGACCTTCAAGATGGGATTCAAGCACGCTATCAACTGAACCAGCCGGACGGCTGGCTTTTTGTTTTGACAGCAAGCTAAACTTGTAAATTTTTCGATAGAAAAATGTCCCCACGAAGCCGGATTTATCCATGCAATGCTGGCTCGCTATCGCTCGCCAGGAAAAAATCAACACCTGGATGGGGATAATCGTCTTAAAACAGTTGGCTGAATGGGGCCGAATAAATACAAGCCAGAGAAAGAGAGAGAAGGAGAAAACTATATATATACTGTATATATAATAATAATAATAAAAATTAAAGTTGCAAGCAACGTTGTGCGGGGTTCGAGCGGGGTTTCACGCAGGGTATTGTGTTGGATACAAGGGCTGTGCCACATATATCAAAATATCATGTATCTTATCGGGCATGGAGAAAGTACAGAAGGAATATAGTGTAGCCATTTTAGCTATGGCCACTTAGACCATTAAGGAGTGTGACCATTTTGGTTAAAGCTATTAATCCTGTACGAGTTGTTGTTGTTGTTGTTGTTGTTCCCTAAGCTGCCTGGCCGAACAGCCCCGAGTCCCTGAGGAAGGCCATGGCCATGATTGGGCTTTCCCACAGAGCTCTCATTGAGTGTAGATTGTGTTGTTTACATAAGTGGTTGTGTTAAATGCAGTCTTCTATGATGTGTTTAATGGTATGGGGTGCTGTGTTACATCCCGGGCTGGCGTCGACAACGGAGTCATCCAGTCTCTTCTGATAGCTCAGGAGAGCTGGATGGTGTCCGCATCTCAGCCTGGCCAGGTGGACTCTGTCCTCGCGAGGAAGGGAGGATTCGGAAGGATGAATTTCGGGAGGTCGTGCTTGCAGCTGCGTGTTGTCTGTGAGTGAGTGGATGGATCGGCGAGAGATATGAGTATGGATGTGCTTCTGGAAGTTGGTTCGGGGTGGGCAGGGAGGGAGAGAGGACAGTAATTGTGTGTGATACCGTGTGCTGGGTGTTGTTTTGATATTTCTTGGTGTCTGTGGGTGTGTTGCCATGTAGTTTAGTGGGTGGTCTTGGTTCGTGGAGGCTGCTGCCAGGAATTGAGTGCCTCTCATGTCCAGATGGTCTTTGACTTTGAGGATTTTGGTTTCTTGATGTAGGTGATCTGTGGGTGCAGTAGCTGTGCAGCCTGTAATGATCTTCAGGGCTTTGTTTTGAATAGTCTGTAAGGTCTTATGATGTGTTTCAGCTAGGTTAGAAGCCCAGGCTGGGCTTGCGTATTCCATCACTGATCCTATGCATTGTTTATATTCTGTGGTGGTAGTTTCTTTGTTGTGTCCAAATTTTGTGTGAGCAAGTGACCTGAGGGCATTAAGTCTGGGTGTCAGTTTCTTTTTAATGTTTGTGGTGTGCTGTTTGAATGTCATATGAGAATCATATGTTACTCCTAGGATTTTGGGTGTGTGTGTATGTGTTAGGGGTGTGTTGTTTATGGTGAGTTGAGGGATGTATTTGTGTTTTCCTGTCCAGCTTGTGAGCAGGGTTGCGGTGGATTTGGCTGGGGCTAGATTAAGTCTGTCTGTAGTGCACCAGCCATGTAGTGTGTTGAGATAGGGTTGAAGGAGATCTGTTGCTCTTTTTGGGTCATGGTGTGTGCATGTGAGTGTTATGTCATCTGCATAGGAGGCTAAGTTTATTTGGGGCGTATTGGGTGTAGTTATATCGTGTATGTACAGATTGAAGAGTGCGGGCGATAGGACAGATCCTTGTGGGACTCCGTTTGGAAAGTTTCTGATTTTAGATGACTGACCGGCAAAAGATACGTGTGCACATCTGCCTGCTAGGAAGTTGGCCAACCACTTTTTTGTGTTGTTGTGCATGTTTGTGTTGTAGATTTTGTTTGTTAGGTTGTGGCGAGGGATGGCATCGAAGGCTTTACTAATGTCGAGTGTGGCTAATAGTGATCTGTGTGGTGGTCTAGCTGAGTTGATGCCGTCAAAAGCTCTTTGTGTAAGGTCTGTGAGAAGAGAGTTTGTGGAGTGCAGTGGCCTAAAGCGATGTTGTGTTGGAGCTAGGGGTAGGTCGGGTGCAATTAGTTGTAATACTAGGCGTTCCATGACTTTGGAGGGGGAGCAAAGGATTGTGATGGGGCGGTGTGAGGAGGGTAGCGTGGGGTCTTTGTTGGGTTTGGGGAATGTGGTGATGAGACCATGCTTCCAAATGTCTGGTATTGTGTTGTGTGAATAACTGTAGTTTGATATGTTAGTGAGTGATTGTATGCCTTGTGGTCCCAGGTGTCTGAGGTGTATGTTGCTTATGTTGTCTAGGCCACAAGCGGGTGAGTGCTTGAGATTGTTGATGATATGCTTTGTCTGGTGATTGGTGAAGGGTGTATAGTCAGGGTCTGTGGGGAATTGTCTCTTACGTCGGATGACACGTCGGTCGTCTTTGTGAGGTTTTAGGTGGCTGACATGTGAGAAGTGATTGATGAGTATGGTTAATTTAGATAAGTGGACTGTATATTATTGATATTGAAGAAACATTAACCATTAACCATCAGGCTATGGAGATCGTCAACTCTTTTAAGTATCTGGGCAGTGTGTTGAGTAAAGATGGGACTATGGATGAAGAGGTGCGGGAGAGGGTACAACAGGGGAAGAGGGTTGTAGGAACGCTAAAAGCAGTAACAAGAAATAGGGTGGTCAGTATGGAAGTGAAGAAGTCCTTGCATGACAGTGTGGTAATCCCGACACTGACTTACGGAAGCGAAGCATGGACGTTGGTTGAGAGACTCAGACCAAGAGTGAGAGCAGTGGAAATGAATTACTTAAGGAGTGCATGCGGAGTTACATGGAGGGATAGACAGACTAATGAGGAAGTAAGAAGGAGGTGTGGTGTGGAGGTAGATGTGCTGGAAAGTGTGAAAAGGAACAACTTGAGATGGTTCGGCCATATGGAACGTATGGAATGCGAGAGAATGACTAAGAGGGTGTACGAGAGCGAGGTGGAGGGACAGAGGGGGAGAGGTAGACCGAATATGAGGTGGAAGGATGGAGTGAGGAACTACATGAACGAAGGCTGTGCTGGTTGGGGGGAGGGGCGTCGACTGACTGGGGACAGAGGTGCATGGGGGCGGTTCGTTCGTGGCCACCCCTTCGGGGATCACGGCGTCAGGCAATAGATAGATAGATAGATTAACCATATAGAATATATTTACCCTTAGATGAACTCAGCTGGTGATTGGAGGATGGCGGAAAATAGGCTAGATAACTGGAAGTGGTTAGTATAGTAAACAAAGTATGAAAAGAGGCTACAATAGGCTAGGATAGGCTAGATATTTACGTTAAGTTGTGCTAAGTAACAAAGATGATGATGTAATGACTATATGGAATATGAGATGAAAAGTGAAGCGAAAACACCTGGTGAAATAACTAGGAGAAAGAAGGCTTAGCGTGTGTAGCTGGGACCGAGGTTGGTTGGAGAGTGGCGAGCGCGTTATGTTCGTCTCTGTCGTGACATACCGCGCACGCGCATAACATATGGAAAATGTATCCCATCTTCTTTACAATGAGATACTTATAAACAATCTTAAATAATACAAATATATATATATGGGAATTATAATCCTACAATACTTTCCCATAAACTACTATAGAATAATATATTCTACCCAATCATGGAACGTTCGACCAAGGTTATGGAAGCGTTCAACTTAAGACTACGGAATGATACGTAACGCTACATCAACCCCGATTACATAACATCGAGACTGTTCATACTAGTTTGAGTACACTAAGTATGGACATATTCCCACCAACAGAAAATATACAAAATGTACATGATTAGATTTGCCCGGAGGCAATCTTATCCCGCCAAGCTAGGGAGGATATCTGGGCTGCCTGTCGACATGGGCGTTCGCCAGACGCGTCAACAGGCTGCGCCGAAGTAGAAGCCAGAGAGGGGACTTCAATGGATAACTGATCCGAGGTCCTTGCGATCGAGGTCACCCTCAAGAGGATATAGTTGGACTGTTGGCCGTGTGATTACTCCAGTCCTGGTGCGAACCTTTGCTACCCGAACCTCACCATCACGACCTGGTAATAACTCCTCTATCCGACCCAATTTCCAAAATGCGCGCGGGCCCTCCTCATGGATGGTTACCACGTCCCCTACCCTAGGCCAATGACCTTTTAATGGTGTTCCTTTGCGCTTCCCTTAAAGTCACCAGATATTCTGTTGACCAGCGATGCCAAATACCTCACGATAATTTACGAATGTATTTGTAGCGGGCCGATATCACTTCCTTACTTATGTAGTCTGGATCTACCATAGTATCCTCGTCATGCTCTTCAGGAAGATCCCGCAGTCTGTATCCACGTACCAGTACTGAGGGTGTGATTGGGGTAAGGTCTTCCAAATCACCAGAAGCATAGTATAGAGGGCGATCATTTACGGTGGCTTCAATCTCCAAGAGTATGGTGTTGAGTTCCTCAATCGAGATGAGAGCTCTACCCAACACCTTCTTCAGACCCGCCTTCACGATGCCTATGGCTCTCTCCCATATGGCGCCAAACCAAGGCGCTCTGGCGGGAATGAAACGCCATTCGCATTTTACATCCGCTAGGCAGGTCTGAATCTTAGGATTGTTGCTCACTTCTTTGAGATATGTAGATGCCCCTATGAAAGTCTTTGCATTGTCACTCAGCATGATACGCGGATATCCCTGTCTACTGCAGAATCTTCGGAAGGCATGTAGGAAGCTATCACAAGTGAGGTTGGTGACCAGTTCCAGGTGAATTGCCCTGGTAACAGCACAAGTGAAAAGTATCATATACACCTTAAGAGTTGGTGAATCTTTCACAGGGATTGCTCCACTGTAGTCAACCCCGGTAACTTTGTAAGGGTCACCTGGGGTAGTTCGCAGGTTTGGTAAGGGAGGAATTCCGACGGGATCATAAGGTGTTCCCTGTACTCTTCTACACTTTAAGCATTTGCGAAGGACTTTCTTGACCACCTGCCTGATTCTAGGCACCCACCATCGTTGTCTTACATAGGTGACTATATGACCAATCCCATAATGACAACAGAGTCGGTGACACCTATCGATGATAAGATGGGTGAAGGGATGATTGGGGGGCAGTAGTATTGGATACTTACTTGCCTCAGAGAGGGCTGCCAATTGTAAGCTGCCTCCGCAATGTATCAAGTCCCCCTTCAAGTGTAAGCCCAACTGATTGATCAGGTTATTCCTAGACTTTGTTCCCTTAACCAGTAATTTATATTCCTGCGTATATATTTCTTGTTGATAGAGCTTATGTAATAATTTATCTGCAATTCTGATCTCCTTCACATTGAGGTAAGCACTACCTGTGGGTGGTGTGCCTTTAATTTTTGCTTTTACATTTTCTACAAATCGAAACACCCATGCTGTAACACGTTGTAACTTTTCATAGCTGCTGAATCTATCCCAGTCCCATAACCGTGTGTCTTCGTCAGGCACCGAGTCAATTACCGGTGCCACAATAGCAGTGTGTTGCTCGCTCAAATCTATATTCTCTGGCCATTCGTTGGGATCATTAAGCCAGCATGGGCCATTCCACCACAACGCAGAAGATTTGAGAAAATTAGCAGAGACACTACGAGTAATGCAATCACTTGGATTCTCTTTGGTAGACACATACCGGAACTGTGCGGTTGGGAGCAGGGAACGAATTTCGTCGACACGGTTGGTGACGTACACTGGTAGCTTCTTACGGCTATGTAACCAGTAGAGCGTAATTTGGCTGTCACTCCATACAACTGTCTCAGAGATATTTAGCAAATTTTTAAAAGTTTCCTCTACAAAGTGAACGAGTCTAGCAGTCAACAGAACTGCAGTCAGCTCTAATTTTGGGATGGAAAGGGATTTGATCGGGGCGACTTTCGCCTTCGCCATGATTAGACGGCTGCCACTTGTGTCAACAAAGTATATGGCGGTGCCGTACGCGACCTTGCTAGCGTCTGAGAAGGCATGAATGGAAACAGGATGGTCCATGACAACTCTCCGAGGAAAATTAAAACCCTTACAGAGACGAAGATCCGGTTCGAAGGACCAATTATATGGTTAATTTAGATAAGTGGACTGTATATTATTGATATTGAAGAAACATTAACCATATAGAATATATTTACCCTTAGATGAACTCAGCTGGTGATTGGAGGATGGCGGAAAATAGGCTAGATAACTGGAAGTGTTTAGTATAGTAAACAAAGTATGAAAAGAGGCTACAATAGGCTAGGATAGGCTAGATATTTACGTTAAGTTGTGCTAAATAACAAAGATGATGATGTAATGACTATATGGAATATGAGATGAAAAGTGAAGCGAAAACACCTGGTGAAATAACTAGGAGAAAGAAGGCTTAGCGTGTGTAGCTGGGACGGAGGTTGGTTGGAGAGTGGCGAGCGCGTTATGTTCGTCTCTGTCGTGACATACCGCGCACGCGCATAACATATGGAAAATGTATCCCATCTTCTTTACAATGAGATACTTATAAACAATCTTAAATAATACAAATATATATATATATATATGGGAATTATAATCCTACAATACTTTCCCATATACTACTATAGAATAATATATTCTACCCAATCATGGAACGTTCGACCAAGGTTATGGAAGCGTTCAACTTAAGACTACGGAATGATACGTAACGCTACATCAACCCAGATTACGTAACATCGAGACTGTTCATACTAGTTTGAGTACACTAAGTATGGACAATGAGAGTGTTTGCTTGTTGTTTACATGAAGGAGTAGAGTCTGTTGTTGTGATTGCAGCATGTGATTGTGTTGTGTTGCTGTTGGAAAGTGTGATGCTGTTTAGTGTTTTGTAGAATGTTTGGGGGTTTGTTTTGTGATCAAGTGTTTGTAGGAAGTTATTCCAATTTAGTTTTTGTTGTTCTTGTATTTTGTTGTTAGTTTGGGTGTTGAGTGCTTGGATTTGTTGTGTGATGTCTTGTGTGTGGGGTGCTGGGGAGTGTTTCAGTATGTCGCATTGTCTGATGAGGTTTTGAATTTCTGGTGTGAAGTTGGGGTCGTGTCTTTTTCTGCTACCTCTTGGAATGTGTTTCTTGTCAGCGTTTTGGATAGTTTTATTGAGTATGTGTACAGCATTGTTGATGTTAGTGATGGGTGTACTGTTTAGAGTTGTGAAGTGTTGTTCTGTCTCATTTGTGAATGCTTCCCAGTTAGCTCTTTTATAATTAGCGTACTGTATGTGTGTTTGTGGCTAGCTGGGGTGAGTCTGGTTTTGGTGGTGATAATGATCGGGAGGTGGTCAGAGCCCAAGGTTCTGACCACCCTCCAGGATGTTGTGGGGAGCAAAAGGTGATGTCTGGAGATGATGGGTTATAGAGGGCTTGGTGAGGAATAGGGGTATGTTGATGGATGTCGATAAGGATGATGAGGTTATCAGTTTGGTTTTGTAGTACCAGCCCTCTGTCTGTGTCGGGGTTGTCGACAAACCAGGCCGACGTCTTGGCGTTGAAGTCACCACCCAGGATGATGTGTGGGGTGTTTGTGATGTGTTGTAAGTGTGGTCTGTATTAATTTGGTACTGTAGGGGATGTATGTGTTTATGATGGTTATGTTGGAGTTGTTGCCAGTGCGTATTTTAATTGATTGTATTTCTGTTGTGTTATTATTTGGGGGGAGGAGGGATTTGGTTTGTACACTGGTAACTATGTATGATATTTCTTTGTGTACCAGAGTGATGAGTCCACCGCCTCCGCCGACAGCCCGGTCTTGTCTGATGGTGGTGAAATCATGAAATATGGGTGTTTTTTTGTGTTGTGCAGAGTTTTGTTTCTTGTAAGATGGCAATGTGTACCGTATGTTGTGTTGTTTGATGAAGTGTGAGAGTTTGTGTTTCTTTGTGTTGATGCCATCTATGTTCAATTGGAGAATGTTAATGTTATGTGCACGATGTATGTTGGGTGCTGCTGCACGATGATGGGGTGGGGGTGAGGGAGGGGGTGGGGGTGGGGGTGAGGGAGGGGCTGGGGGTTGGGATGGGTGAGGTGGGGGTGGGGATTGGGGAGCAGGAGATGGGGGTTGCAATGGATTAGGATGGGGTGTGGTGTGTTGAGTTGAGGATGTGGATGGTATGGGAAGGTTAGGTGGGTTAGGGAGGAGAGGTGGACGGGTTTTAGGGAGTGGAGTGGATGATATGGGAAGGTTAGGGGGGTTGGGTAGGAGAGGTGGACGGGTTTTAGGCAAGGGATTTGACTGGGAGAGGGAGGAGCATGAGGAACAGGTCCAGGTGTTCGTGTAGTGTTTCTTGGAGGCAAGTGTTGTGCAGGTGAAGTGGGTCAAGTTCCTGCATGAATTGCAGAGAACTGAACCCTTAGTGTGGCGACTCGAAGTGATGGGTTTTGAGCAAGTTGGACATATGTATGTGTAGATGGGTCCTGGGTTGCTCTTAATGTCTCCGGCTAGAAGACGTCTTCGAGAAATGACAACCGGAGAGTCATTTCTCGGTGTAGGAAAAACTGTGTGATGTGTGTGTGTGGTGTGAGAGGTGTGGAAATTCCCGGCGCGACCGAAGCCGCTCTAAGGACTCCTGTACGAGTAGGCATAATTGCCCGAAATTGCCTTCATTCCCTGCTCATTTTCATTCATAAGCAAAAGCAAGAGCGTAATACAATTATGTATTCGTGAAAGTACGGTAATAGCTTTCAAATTACTCCTGAATCATCCCTGTACGACGTCTGGTTTTCTTGTAAGGATCTTGCAAACGAAGGGCAAAATTGCTAAAAATTACCAAATCCGATAGGCGAAATCGCTAAAAATTACCAATTATTTTCTGGTTTCGCTATGTGTGACGCTGCACATAAGTGAGCTCTCTCTCACACAAACTTCAGTGTCGTGGCGGGGCCTGTAGGCTCCGGCTAACGTCCATCCGTGCTGCTTGCAAAAGCTGGCCTGGCTCACAGGCTACAAAATAGCCGGAAAATCGTCTCAGTCATATGAGGGGCCCCGCGGGAATTGGATTAAGAAGTGTGGTTGTTTTGATTATTTGATAGGGTCACCATAAGGGTAATGGTATGGCATTTTTTCTGTACAGAAGCTTGGCCTTTTTGGTTGGGGCTTCTTAGGAATGTGACCTTTTTCGTTAGCCATGGAGAAACTTCAGAGGTACAAATTATTATAAGCAACCTCATGTTAAAAATATCTTATATATTTTTGTTTAGCTTTACTTGGCATTCCTCTTCCTCTAGGTATCTAGCAATTTAACCCCCTCAAACTCCTTATGACGCGATGGTGTGGTAATTACCCCGGGCCAAAAAGCTCTAAAAGACCTTCGAGTGATAACTCAAGCGAGCTTGAAATACGCAGGCGTTTCGTTCATGGTCACCCCTTCGGGGATCAAGGTGTCCGGCAATATATACCGGTAGGCTATAGATAAATTCATTTTTGGGCTATTTCTTCCATTATATTCATCCTGTTAAAGTGCTTGATTGATTTTTGTGCTAATGTAGTTAGTATTTGGTGTATTTTTACATATTTCAGCTAAATCTGAAGAGCACATGCAATTTATTTGTGAATGTTCAGTAAGTATTGCTGGGGAAAGGGTTAACGTATTCATCTTTTGGGGTATTTAGTCTATGTTTTTATCCTGTTTCTGTGATTGATTGAGTTTTGTGCTAATGTAGTTGGTATTTGGTATAATTTTACATGTTTTAGATAAATCAGAAGTGCACATGCAATATATTTGGGCATTTTCAGTCAGTATTGCTGGGAAAACGGTTAACATATAGTATTCATCATAGGAAGGGAAGAGGATGTGTAGCTCAGATCTTTGCCCTGAAATATGTTGTGGAGAAATATCTTGAGAAGGGACAAAAGTTGTATGCTGCCTTCATGGACTTGGAGAAGGCCTATGACAGAGTTGATAGAGAAGGTACCGGTATGTAGAAAGTACTTGGAATATACGGAGCAGATAGCAAGTTGCTGAAAGCAGTGAAAAGCATGTATGAGGGTGCAAAGGTGTCAGTATGTGTTGAGAATGAACAGAGCGAGTTCTTTGATCTGAATTTTGGGTTAAAGAAAGGGTGTGTGATGTCCCCGTGGTTGCTCAATATATACTGAACTGTATATGGATGGAGTCATAAAAGAAATGCAAGGAGAGCAGTGGATGTTGGTGTACCACTAATAAGGGAAGGCAACGAGTGGAATGACAGAGTTGATAGAGAAGGTATGTGGAAAGTACTGAGAAATTATGGAATAGATGGCAAGTTGCTGAAAGCAGTGAAGAGTATGTATGAGAGTGCAAAGGTATCAGTACGTGTGAAGAATGAACAGAGGGAGTTCTTTGATCTGAATGTTTGGTAAAGCAAGGGTGTGTGATGTCCCGATGGTTGTTCTATATATACAGTATATGGATGGAGTCCATAAAAGAAATACAAGGAAGAGCAGTGGATGTTTGTGTACTGCTGTTTGCTGACGATATGAATATTTGCAGGGTCTGGTAAATATGTTTGGAACAGTGTGCGAAAAATGGAATCTGAAGGTAAATGCGGGGAAGAGCAAGGTTATGGTCTTCGAGAGGGGTGAAGCCACAGAGTGTGAGGTGAAGTTGAACGGTCAGGCTATGGAGATTGTCAGCTCATTTAACCCTTCCTACCCGGGCTGCCTTAGGTAAGGACAGCGCGGCTGAAGGGCCGCTACCCGGTATGCCTTACCTAAGGCATTTGCTTGAAAGCGTGCTTTAAATTTCGCGCGGGCAAATTTTACTTTGCGGGGGCGACCGTAGCGCCACCAAGCCTCAACTACCACGCTTATCAGTTCCTACGTTGCCACCATTGCGAGCTACAGCAAAAAAATTAATTCCGACGCGTCCGATACTGTGCAATCTCCCGCGCATCCCAGTGCTACCCAGCTTCTTTTTTTTTTTTTTTTTTTTTTTTCTATGTGATTGAGGGAGGCAAAAGGCATAACTGCCTATAGCGAGTGCCTCCCCCATAGTTGAAAGAGTGACAGGGCCAAAATCAAGGGACGTTCGAGCCAAAATGCCTGGACACACGGAGTTTGAAGCAATTTAAGTCATAGGAAGAGGGAAAGACTGATTCTGGGAGAGAGTTCCAGAGCTCAGCTGTTGAGTAGAAGAAAGTTTGAGAGTAACGTTTCACTCTTGGGTTGGAGAGTTGCACAGAGTAGGGGTGGGATTGAGTTGCAAGACGGGTACCACGTGCCCTACGTAAAGGAGGTGGTATGCACTGGGATAGCTCTGAGGAACACTGATTATTATAGTAGCGATAGAATAGCGAGAGAGATGCAACATTGCGGCGGAGAGAGAGAGATTGCAGAGAGTTGGTGAGTGGACGGGAGTTAATGATACGAAAGGCCTTCCTTTCAACTTTGTCTAGGAGAGCAGTGTGAGAGGAACCTCCCCACACATGTGAACAATACTCAATACAAGGGCGCACTATGCCCCTGTACAGAGCAAGAAGCTGTACAGGGGAAAAGAACCCCCTAAGGCGGTTGAGCACACCCAGCTTCTGGGAGGCTGCCTTAGCAAGACTGGTAATATGGTAATATGGCTTGCAACATATGCGCCTCTGCCAACCAAGAAGAAAAAGAAACTAAGGAAAGTTGTGACGCTTCTGCATAGTAGCCACGTGCGGGCATGCGCGCGCGTCGGCTGCCCAGCCGTTTAGAAACCGGCTGGCGGAAGCCGGCCGGCCGGCTTTTCCTTAATATATATCCTACGACAATGTAACTAATGTCTGGGATATTCTTATGTTGTTTCACAGCTTGTAGCTGCCCTTACTCTTAACCAACGCATCTTAGTATATTTTATTCTCGATAGTTGATTGTTTCATTATAATATATAAGCTGTAAGTTCAGTGAGAGTGGGAGGAGACGAGCGGGAGAGAGAGACCGGCTAGGGGACGTTGCTTCGCGCGGAGAGTCTAGCTTGGGACGAGCCTGATATGCCACATGCATTTGTTCGCAACGTTAGGCTTAGTTTCGACTCACGCACGGGGTAGACGATTTTGACCCGGCAACTGTGTTGAGTGTTGCCAAGCCTGGGATGTATTCTGCATGCCTAGGGCGGGGTCCAGACAGATTCAAGACTCAGAGCTCACCTCACTGTCGTACCCTTCGGACCCCCTTGATATCTATCCCTCTCAACCCCACTTAGAAACTTTCTCTCTTACTTTGTATACCTTCTTTCCACTACTTCTCCAATCTATTTAATTATCCCATCCCCTTGATAGACCTTATATCTATTATTTTATTAACGACGAGCTCTCAGATAACTAGATAGGATTTTGGGCCTTATGCAGAGACGTAATTGCTAATGAGACCTAGGAAGCTTTTTTGTTGTCTCATATTTGGTGGTTTCATGCTTGCTAGTGTGTTCTTGTGTCAGGTTAGCAGGGGCTAGACCGGAGGGGAGGCTTTTTGCGATCCTTTAACCTGACAAGAGCGATATAGACGTAGGTGCTAGGGTAGTTATTTGTGCATTTCTAGCCCTGGATTCTGACAGAATTCGTTATATTTACAATATAAACCATTATTTGTTTTCGGTATGCTTTTATTTTACATATATGATGTATATATGAACCTTCAAGAGTGCTAAAATAAGTGGGAAAAGCATTTGGGTGGTGAAAAACGAAGATATTGGCCACCCGGTCATAATCTCAGGCGAGAGAGAGAGACAGGCAGCCTTCCCCTCTCGCTGTCTGGGAGTCAACTGAGAAGAGCGGGGCGGTGTGTGCCGGTGTCTGGGTGTTGCATAACGATCTTTTATGCAACCCACTTGTGCTACATTATCGCGGGAGAGAAAAATAACCGATAAATGATGATAATAAGAGGAAAAATAGGTGATAATTGAGGAGGGGAGGGAGGGGGGAATAAGGTGGGGAAGGAGGGGAGGGGGTGGGTGAGATTTACATGGATGAGTACTGGAGGGGAATTATCTCACCTAGAGACAAATTCCTTTGTTTTGATAGGCCCTTTTTTTTATGGAAGGCTTTTTTTATGGTCCTGCTTCCGTGAGGCCTATCGCGTTCCCTATAGGAAGCCTTCCGTGAGGCCTATCGCGCTTGCCGGGTTAAGTAAAGTCTGCTGGTGCGAGTCCTGTGGCCCCGCACGACTTTACTAGGATACCCGTGGGAGTCTGGGGGCATTTTCTTGTCTGTGTCCCTGTGTGTCTAGTGTTGTGTTGTGTGAGGGCCCTTGCCTAGTCCACTCAGCACTGCGCTAGCACGTCTTGCTTTTGTTTTAGGGTCGCCAGGAGAGAGTCAGATACTTGGGATCTGAGTCTCTCAAGAGAGCTCCTTTCAATTAGAGTAATTTGGCGCACAGACTTGGGAACGTCCCTAGGCTAGAGCAGGTGGCTCAGCCCGGGTATCCGAAGCCTATATCCTTCCAGCTAGACCTCTGCCACCTGGCAGATTAACAGCTAGGAGTTTATTATTTCTGTATGCTTGTTATTGTGCCACAGTTTACCGTTTTTGTGAGCATTGTGAGTCAGGGTGGGGCTTAGAGACTCTGTCCGAGCAGGCTTGCCTGACTAAGAGTGAGAAGCACACCTGTATGTGGTTATGTTGCGAGTTGCTGCCTTTATTTAATTATACCTATGCCATTATACACTGTATGGCCTATCACTAGTATTTATTCCTGCTTATGAGTTAAGAGTTCTCTAAATCCGTAACGTACTTTCTTTGCTAGGCATCAGATCCTACAGTAGCCGCATGCAGTTTAGAAACCCGCATCTTGTCTACCTGTACGATGTTTTGAGGACTGTTTGCTTTCACCTTCTTTCACGCAGGGGTGATTAGTTGTATTAATTAACGTAACGTTAAATGTACTTTCTTCTAGTTTGTTGTTAAATTGTTTCTGCAATTTAATTCCGTATCTATCTTTTCCTTGAAGCTTTAAGTCAACTTAATTGTGTGATCTTTTATATAGCCTGCTTGACTATCAGCAGTCTATAGTGCGTGCACCCTGTAACCGAGTCATAGGATACCTCGTTGTTCAGGCAGGACTCTTGACGGTTTAGGGTGGTTTGTTGCCAGGGTTTATAGATAAGGGTTGGATCTAGCGTTTTCCGTTGTTGCTTGTTGCCGCATACCTAGTCCAATAGAAAGAGCCCAGTGTTTATATATCCCAGGACATAACAAATGGCGACCTTGCCAGGATTTACTGAACAGAGGAATATAGTGGTCATTTGTTTTGAGATTCCTTATGGTTAGAGGAATACAGTGGACATAGAGTTTTTTTTTTTGGAGCAACCAATATAACACATTAAAGACTTTAACCCTTAAAGAGCGGCGCGCAACATAAGTCGAGTTGAAAAAACTGGCAAAAAACGGGTGAAAAAAGGGTGGAAATCGAGTGAAAATGGGTAGGATAGTAATGATCCATACGTCCGACATCTGTGGCCTCCCGGCCCACACTAACTCCAGTTCCCCCACCGCGCGGGAGGATGACAGTGTAACCAATAGTTCGCTAAAAGTGAGCAATGTAGCAAAATCAGCTAAACTTCCATCTTCGAGGTAACACTGTCAGTGCTCCACGAGTGCTACGTAGCTGTATGTGGCGTCATTGTGTAGCGATTTCCACCTAGTTTTCGGCGCAATACAGTTCCTTTCATACTGATGGTTGATATAGCAGTCAGAATGGCCTGGAAAGGCCTAAAACGGCCACAGAGCACCCGCTAGACAAGGGTTAAATAACATTAGTATATACATACTTGCATAGGAGATAAGGCATATTCTATAACCGTGATAATTACTGCAGTACACAAACATGTCTAATCAGAACACAGTGATGGGTCAGGTCACGATACGGGCTCGGAGGGAGAAAGACCTGTGGAGTGGCTAGTCGATAGCGAGGAGGGTGCTAGAAGATTTTTAGAGGTGCCCCTTACCGCTGCCAGGGTGTTGAAGCTGAATAAGTATGGCTTAAAGTGTGTGGCAGGTCTTCAGGGTCACCAGGGTTTAAGTGGCATGAGGAAAGATCAGCTGAGGACTTTGATATTGGGTTTAGAAGGGAGAGACCTGGGTGGAGAGGCGACTGGGGGCCCCGGTCCCCAGCCCCCCCTCCACTCTACCCCCGTATCAAACGTCAGGGTGCCTGAATTTAGTACATACCCCCAAGTTGATGGTCAATGGCAGCGTGGAATTCAATCACAGGGACCCTCCCCATTAAATGCACCTTCCCCTCCTCAAGGGTTGACTCAAGATTTGTTGTTTCGGCTTGAGATGGCCAAGGTTGAGGCCGCCGAAAGACAGGCTAGAGCTCAGATTGAGGCTTCTGAGAGACAGGCTAGTGTGCAGGCTGAGGTTGCTAGAGCTCAGGCTGAGGCCGCAGAGAGAACAGCTATACGAGAGGCTGAACTGCAGGCAGAGTCTACTAGGTATCGGGCTGACAGGGAGCTGGAGAGATCTCGAGTGGAGGTAACAGGGCAAAATATTGGGGGAGGTAACAGACATCGGGACCAATCATTGTCGCACCTGCTTAAACTAGTTCCTGTGTTCGATGAATCATGTGTGACTGAGTTTTTTATGCGATTTGAGAAGAAGTGTCAGGAACACCAGTGGCCTCAGGAAAAGTGGGCAGCATTAGTTTCATCAAGACTCCTAGGAAAGGGGCTAAAAGCGTATGATGCACTACCTTTAGAGTCCTGTGTAGTTTATGATGAGCTAAAGAAGGCTGTGCTACGGGCCTATGAGTTACAACCAGAAACTTACCGCTTGAAGTTTCGGGGTGTTACTAAGGGCAAGGATAGTACCTTCCTAGAACACGCCCGGGACTTGTCTGATGCACTACGACATTGGCTGCGTTCTGAGAGGGCAGCTACTTTTGAGGAGTTGAGTGAGCTGGTTCTCTTGGAGCAGTTCTTTAACCCTTATTTAGCGGCGAGCAACATAAGTCGAGTTAAAAAAAGCTGGACTATGTGGCGGCGCTCGACATAACTCGAGTGGCAATTTCAGCACGTAATGTGGCTGAGAGAGAGAGACAAGTGGTGGCAGGAGACTAGCGAGCGTATGACTGCTCCAGACCACCGCGGCGAACCTACTGACACAAATCTCAGCTCCCTCCTCCCTCTCTCACTCGCTACATACTCAATTATGTACTGAAAGTACCGAATTACCTGCTTTTTGCACTCGCGTTGCACGGTTATTGCAAGAAAACTATCCATCATACAAGGATCGTTATGGTGTCATTCGAAAGCTCTGTTTATGCCCTTTCAGGGATAGGTACTTGTTTTACGTTCTGGGTCTTATTTAGGCATGAAAATGATCACGTAAACAGCCCTATTTTGGCTAAAAACACCCCGCTGTGCGGTACACATAAATAAACCGCATAGGCCGCTCGTAAGGTGTTAAGTACACAGGCCGGGACTTAACATTAAATATAAAGGAAAAATATCCTAGAACTCTCCAGGAGGCCGCAGAAATGGCTGACCGCCGACTGTCATTAATTCGAGGGTGCGAAGCAGCAGCTAGGAGTGAGTCGGGTGCAAAGGATCGTACCCCTCCCCCTCCCAAGAATTTTGATACACATAAATACACAAAACCATATAGCACTGACAATAAAACTGAACATAAACCATATACCGTCCTGTATAAGAAGTCTAAGGGTACCTCCCACTCCCAAGGGAAACTAAAGAGTAAAGAGTGCTTTGCATGTCACAAGGAGGGCCACTTTGCAAATGCTTGTCCGAACAAGCCACCAAACAAGGTTGTGCCATTGGCCCGCAGCATAGGGGTGTCGCCTATATCTTCTGAGTTTGCCAAGGGTAGTTCCTCAGAGGTTGGGACACAGCCTGTGTTCAAGAGTCCGGAAGGCTCGAACCCTGTCCGCGACGTCTTTGGGGGTCATAGAGGGCATGGTTTTGTGAGGTGGGCTGGCGAAAGGCGAGGAGTTAAGCTATTGCGTGATACGGGGGCTTCTCAGACCTTGTTAAAGAACTTTACTGGTAGGCCGATTAACGCCGCTCGGGTGGTGGTAGTTCAGGGGATCAATGCTACGAAGTCCTACCCGCTGGTGCGGATGGAGCTGGAGGTGGGTGGTGTGGCGAAGGAGCTGGATGTAGGAATTGTAGAGAACTTGCCTGTTGGGGGCGTCGACCTCCTCCTCGGCAACGACTTTGCGGTGCCTGCTTCTAAGGTTTCACCCTTGGTCGTTGCCGAGAAGGCGGCCGACGTTAGTAGGGAGGAACAGGAGTGGGTTGAGAAGTGTAGCGTACAAACCATGGCGTGTGTTGTGACGCGTTCTCAGACATCCGGAGCCTTGCAGCCACCATCTCAGTCTATCAAACCGCGGAGGAAAGGTCACAAGAAAACGGGAAGTGTTGGTCAATTGGAGAGTTTTGAGCTGGCAGTGTTTCTTGGTGACTCATTATTGGCACCTATGTTAGAGTCTGGAGAGGCCCCGGGGCCTGTCACCGCTAGTGCAGGTGCAGGGCAGGAAGAGACTCTGCGACAGCATCGTTATGCGCAGCGTGAGGAAAGGATGGCTCAGAGGGACATTGGAGGTGGAAATAAATTATTTAAGATGAACTTGGATAATCTCGCACCTGCTGATATATGTTCCTTGCAGCTGGAAGATCCTGAAGTCAGGGCGTGTGGTAATGGTGCTATCGAACTGGAGAGCGATGGGGATGCGCAACCTGGTGATTTTTTCTTGTCCGAGGGGATCTTGTATCTGAGACATCAGGATCCCAAGAAAAAGTGGGATGGCGGGTCAGGATTAGTGGACCAGTTAGTAGTACCGAGGGTGTGCCGTGAGAGCTTATTGAGATTAGCTCATGATGTGCCTTTGGCAGGGCACCTGGGGGCACGTAAGACGGAGGTAGCTCTGAGCAAGCTTTTCTGGTGGCCTGGGTTAAAGGCGAGTGTCGTGTCATGGGAGTGTCGTGTCATGGGTGTCACAGTGTCACACTTGTCAATTTGTTGGGAAACCCAATCAGGTCATCCCGAGAGCCCTGTTACAACCCATCCCTGTCATTGGGCCGCCATTCAGCAAAGTAGTTATCGATATGGTTGGCCCATTGCCCCCCACTAGTGCCGGCAATAAATTTTTACTAACTGTAATGGATGTAGCAACACGGTATCCAGATGCTTACCCCATGCGCAACGGGATGGCTAAGACTGTTGTCAAAAACCTACTTGTCTATTTCTCTTGTTATGGCTACCCTCAGGAGATCCAGTCTGATCAGGGATCCAATTTTACTTCTGCTCGGTTTTGCAGACCATGCAGCAACATGGGATAGTGTCTGTGGTGTCATCTGCCTACCATCCCGAGAGTCAGGGAGTTTTGGAAAGGTGGCACTCGACTCTCAAGAGTATGTTGCGGTGTTATTGCATGGAAAATGAGAAGGACTGGGATCTAGGTCTCCCATACGTTTTATTTGCTGCGAGAGAAGTACCTGGGGAGAGCTTGGGATTTAGCCCGAACGAGTTGGATTTTGGACACAGGGTCAGGGGGCCCCTTCACATAGTCAAGGAGATCTGGGAGGGAGTCACAAAGCCATGCTCGCTTCTAAAGTATGTAGTTGAAAGCCGTGAGAGAATGCTAAAGAGCTTGGAGGTAGCAGGTCGGAACCTTAAGAGTTCACAAGCTCAGATGAAGGACAGATACGACCAGAAGGTGAAGCTGAGGGAGTTTGAAGTAGATCAGGAGGTACTGATACTACTGCCTCTGGTGGGACACCCCTTGTCTGCCAAGTATTCTGGTCCGTATCGGGTTGTAAGGAAGGTTTCTGATCTCGACTATTTAGTAGCTACTCCTGATCGCAAGAAAAAGAACCAACTTTGCCATGTAAATCTGATGAAAGAGTATGTGAGGCGCCCCTCCGAGCCTCTCACTGTCCCAGTGTTGATCTGCAGCGATCGTGGTGGAGAAGGAGGAAGGGACAGTCAAGCTGCGGGGGAGGATAATTGGGATTGTCATGTTTCCGCGGATCAGTGGGCGGGGAATTCTAGACAAGTGGCTCACGAGTTGATATTGTACCTGCCTGAGCAACAGCGTGTAGCTGTGCAGCACTTGTTTGATTCAAACCAGCTGTTTTCGCGGAGCATCCTGGCCTCACTACTCAAGCGGTGCACGATGTCGATGTTGGGGACCACCCGCCCTTTAAATCAGTGCCATACCGTGTTCCCCCTATTAAATTACCAGCACTTAGGGAAGAGCTGGATTATATGCTGAAACGTGGGCTGATTTCTGAGGGTGCAGTAAGGTGGACTTCCCCAGTCACACTGCAGCCCAAACCAGATGGCAGGGTGCGGTTTTGTATAGATTTCCGCAGGTTGAATGGTTTAACCCCCACAAATGCCTACCCTCTCCCTCGCGTAGACGACAGTGTGGATAAGATAGGAAAAGCCAAGTTCCTCACTAAGATAGACCTTGTTAAGGGTTATTGGCAAGTGCCCTTGTCTGAGCGAGCGCGAGAGGTGTGTGGGTTTGTGGTGGACGGTGCCACATATCGTTGCCATGTTATGCCATACGGGCTGAAAAATGCCCCTGCAACGTTTCAGAAATTAATGAACGATATTGTAGCCGACATTCCCAACTGTACGGTGTACCTAGATGATGTCATAATATACGACGAGGATTTTAACAGTCACTGTGCTCACATCGGACAGCTTTTTAAGAAACTGAATGAAGCAGGTTTGGTGGCAAACCTGGGTAAGTGCGATTTTGTCAAAGCCACAGTTTTGTACCTGGGGTTCGAGGTGGGGATGGGTCAGGTGTGCCCTCCACAGACAAAGATTAAAGCCATCGATCAGTTTCCCCAGCCTACGACTAAGAAACAAATCATGCGGTTTCTAGGTATGATAGGCTTTCATCATCGCTTCATCAAAGGCTATTCGACTGTACTTGCACCTTTAACTGACTTATTATCTAAGGACAAGAAGTTCCGGTGGTCTCCTGAGTGTGCAGAGGCGTTTTCCTTGGTGAAACACCTGTTATGTACCCACCCCATACTCAGGGCCCCGGACTTCAGCAGACCTTTTCAGCTGGCGACTGATGCCAGTGGCGTAGGGGCTGGGGCTGTCTTGTTACAGACAGATGATGAAGGTATCGAACATCCAGTGAGTTTTTACAGTAAAAAATTCAATAGTGCACAAAGGAATTACTCTGTAATTGAAAAAGAACTCCTGGCGATAGTGCTGGCGCTCAGGCACTTCGATGTATATGTTCCTGCTTTAGGACCAGTCGTAGTGGTTTATACCGATCATCACCCTCTGAAAATCTTGAATCAGTTTCATAACCGGAATATGAGGCTGACCAGGTGGTCACTCATGCTTCAGGAGTATAATCTGGACATACGCCATATTGCCGGTTCTGATAACTTGATAGCGGATTGTCTATCAAGGGTGGATGATGTTGGTTAGACTGCCACAGGATTGAGGGTTGAGTGTGGAGTAAAATAGGCTGTCACTGTAGTTCAGCCGAAAAAACAAATTAAAAAAGCAAAAACCTTATAAAAACTTTATTTTTTATAACGTGTAGAATTTTGTATAAGATGTTGTAGCAGTATCTAAGTTGAATGTTTTCGCTTATTGTCGCTAAGTTAGTTGAACTTGCTCGGTGGAGCGCAACAGTCTTTATTTTTTTTATATATAGTGCCTTGTGTCGCAACAGTGTGTGGTACTATGAGAAGCTTTCTGTTAGATATGAAGAACTTAGTCAAGGGTCTTATATCTTGGGGGAGGTGTGACGCTTCTGCATAGTAGCCACGTGCGGGCATGCGTGCGCGTCGGCTGCCCAGCCGTTTAGAAACCGGCTGGCGGCAGCCGGCCGGCCGGCTTTTCCTTAGTATATATCCTACGACAATGTAACTAATGTCTGGGATATTCTTATGTTGTTTCACAGCTTGTAGCTGCCCTTATTCTTAACCAACGCATCTTAGTATATTTTATTCTCGATAGTTGATTGTTTCATTATAATATATAAGATGTAAGTTTAGTGAGAGTGGGAGGAGACGAGCGGGAGAGAGAGACCGGCTGGGGGACGTTGCTTCGCGCGGAGAGTCTAGCTTGGGACGAGCCTGATATGCCACATGCATTTGTTCGCAACGTTAGGCTTAGTTTCGACTCACGCACGGGGTAGACGATTTTGACCCGGCAACTGTGTTGAGAGTTGCCAAGCCTGGGATGTATTCTGCATGCCTAGTGCGGGGTCCAGACAGATTCAAGACTCAGAGCTCACCTCACTGTCGTACCCTTCGGACCCCCTTGATATCTATCCCTCTCAACCCCACTTAGAAACTTTCTCTCTTACTTTGTATACCTTCTTTCCACTACTTCTCCAATCTATTTAATTATCCCATCCCCTTGATAGACCTTATATCTATTATTGTATTAACGACGAGCTCTCAGATAACTAGATAGGATTTTGGGCCTTATGCAGAGACGTAATTGTTAATGAGACTTAGGAAGCTTTTTTGTTGTGTCATATTTGGTGGTTTCATGCTTGCTAGTGTGTTCTTGTGTCAGGTTAGCAGGGGCTAGACCGGAGGGGAGGCTTTTTGCAATCCTTTAAGTAAAGTCTGCTGGTGCGAGTCCTGTGGACCCGCACGACTTTACTAGGATAACCGTGGGAGTCTGGGGGCATTTTCTTGTCTGTGTCCCTGTGTGTCTAGTGTTGTGTTGTGTGAGGGCCCTTGCCTAATCCACTCAGCACTGCGCTAGCACGTCTTGCTTTTGTTTTAGGGTCGCCAGGAGAGAGTCAGATACTTGGGATCTGAGTCTCTCAAGAGAGCACCCTTTCAATTAGAGTAATTTGGCGCACAGACTTGGGAACGTCCCTAGGCTAGAGCAGGTGGCTCAGCCCGGGTATCCGAAGCCTATATCCTTCCAGCTAGACCTCTGCCACCTGGCAGATTAACAGCTAGGGGTTTATTATTTCTGTATGCTTGTTATTGTGCCACAGTTTACCGTTTTTGTGAGCATTGTGAGTCAGGGTGGGGCTTAGAGACTCTGTCCGAGCAGGCTTACCTGACTAAGAGTGAGAAGCACACCTGTATGTGGTTACCATGTTGCGAGTTGCTGCCTTTATTTAATTATACCTATGCCATTACACACTATATGGCCTATCACTAGTATTTATTCCTGCTTATGAGTTAAGAGTTCTCTAAATCTGTAACGTACTTTCTTTGCTAAGCATCAGATCCTACAGTAGCCGCATGCAGTTTAGAAACCCGCATCTTGTCTACCTGTACGATGTTTTGAGGACTGTTTGCTTTCACCTTCTTTCACGCAGGGGTGATTAGTTGTATTAATTAACGTAACGTTAAATGTACTTTCTTATAGTTTGTTATTAAATTTTTTCTGCAATTTAATTCCGTTATCTATCTTTTCCTTGAAGCTTTAAGTCAACTTAATTGTGTGATCTTTTATATAGCCTGCTTGACTATCAGCAGTCTATAGTGCGTGCACCCTGTAACCGAGTCATAGGATACCTCGTTGTCCAGGCAGGACTCTTGACGGTTTAGGGTGGTTTGTTCCCTGGGTTTATAGATAAGGGTTGGATCTAGCGTTTTCCGTTGTTGCTTGTTGCCGCATACCTAGTCCAATAGAAAGAGCCCAGTGTTTATATATCCCAGGACGTAACAAAGTGAAACGTTTGCTAAGTGATAGTGCAATACAACGTGAACTTTTCAACCAGGATTTGAGCAGTGGTGAAAGCTCTGTGGACAAAAACCTCTATATTCAGAGTAGAAGTGGGAGCGAAATTGACGATTTTGTGGGATTTGGTGCTGATGACAATGTTGATTTATTTGAGGGGGGTGATAGTATTGATGATCCTGATGTGGAAGTGGTGGAGGAAGGTGCTATTGAAGTACCAAGTGTGCTAGAGCCAACCCCTTCGCCTAGTTTCGTAGGTCAGGGTAGGCCTAGGCCTAGCCCTAGCCCTAGCCCTACGCCAGGACCTTCCCCTTTGCCTGCCCGTACGCCCTTGAAAGTGGGTAAATACTTCTATAAATAGTCTTTAGTGAAAAGTGCAGCCAAGAAAGCACGCAGGGAGGCAGAAAAAGTGAGGGAAGGCGTAGATAGTGAGAGTGACGCCGACCCAGGCCTAGCAACCACCCGCATTCCTTTGTCCCGACGCCTTGACCCGGGACGCCGGGAGGGCCACCCACAGCCCTCGGCTTCATCTGTCCCTCAGGATGACCAAACGGCCTCTACAAGTGCGCCATTGGCCTCCCACAGTGTGTCACCACAGGCCCCGCATTGTAGGTCCTTATTTCCTGCGGAAAAGTCCACGGCTAGCCGCAAAAGGAGCCCAACTCCCGAGGCCGAGGCTCCCATTGCTCAACCTCCCGCAGCCCCACACCGCCGACGCCCGGTCTATTCTTCACCAGAGTTGTCTCCTGAAGAGGATGCTGACGACCCCAACATTGCATCAGATGACCTGACGTCACCTGAGGAAGAGGAAGAGGAAGAGGAAGAGGGAGTCCCGACAAGAAGAGTCAAAGGACCTCGAGGTCGTGGACGTGGTCAGCCTGACGACGCCGCTGCCCCTGGGCCTGGGCCTGGGCGTGGGCGTGCAGGGCGTCCGCCTGGGCATCCACGTGGCCAAGGGCGTGTGCCAGGGTGTCCAGGGCGTGTGCCTGCTGCAGCTCCACGTCCTCGTCCTCGAGCTGCTGAAATGTTTGTGTGGTCAGATGGGGCGGATTTTGTTCCAGATTTTCCTGCCTTTGACGAGGTACAACAGGGTTTTGGGGTGTCACCAGCATATCCCTGTGGCCCAAATGCCACCCCCAGTGAACTTTTCTGTGGCTTCTACGACAATGAAGTCATGGAATACCTTGTCAAAGAGACAAATAACCACCAGGCTATCTGTTCAAACTTTCTTGGCAGGAAGACCAGTGCCAAGATGGTGGCATGGAGAGCTCTCACTGTGGCAGAATTATATGTGTTCTTGGCACTCACAATGCTGATGACACACATAAAGAAGCACGTTCTGGCCGACTACTGGATAACTGGCGACCTCACAACGACTCCAGCATTTGGCAAATTCATGTCAAGGGATAGGTACTTCGACATCCTCTCATATTTCCACCTGACAAATGACATGCATGTCCACGAGCCCGACACACTCTGGAAGATAAGGCAACTGTATGATATGATACGTCATCGGTTTTCCACCTACCTGATTCCATTTCTGAAGCTGTGCATCGACGAGTCTCTGGTCCTGTTCCGTGGTAGGCTGCACTTCCGACAGTATATCCCGTCAAAGAGACACCGCTTCGGCATCAAGCTCTTCGTCCTCTGCGACTGCAAGACGGGATATGTGCTCGACTTTATAGTCTACAGCGGCAAGGGTGGTGAGGTGGAGATTGACCCCCTCATTGGTTTTGGCGGCGCTGTGGTAAAGAGGATGATGGAGAGGTACTTCCCTGACAACCACGTCCTCTATACCGAAAATTATTACACGTCGCCTATCCTCGCCAAGTACCTCCATGACCGCAAGACCGGAACTGTCGGCACAGTGAAGGGGAAGAGGAAGGGCATGCCAGCCTACCCAACCAAAACTAAGAAGACGGACATCTTCCATAAGAAGAGTGGCCCCATCCTCTCCATCCACTGGCATGACCAGCGCAAGGTCAACCTCCTCACCACATGCCACAAAGCAGAGATGGTCCCCACATGGAAGGTGGACCGAAAAACGAAGAACCCTATCACAAAACCAGCTGCTGTTCTGGACTATAACCTGAACATGCGCCTTGTCGACAAGTCCGACATGCAGATGGGCTTCATAGACTGCCTGCGAACATCTTGCAGGTGGTACAAGAAGTTTGTCCTGCATACAGTATATATGTCTGTCCTCAACGCGTACAACATCTACCGTTTGAGGAGTCCAGTCATCAAGTACAAGAGCCTGCGGACCTTCCAAAAGCAGCTGATACATGAGCTCCTGGTAAAACATGCAGGTACACCAGGGTGGCACTACAAGGACCAGGCATGATGGACAGAATAGGGTGTGCCGAGTTCTTGAGAAAGCACCAGCTCGTCGCCCTTCCTTTCCAGGGTCCTAACAGCCGAATAAGGATGCAGAAGAGGTGCTATGTGTGCACCCGCACAACTCGACGACCAAGCAAACCCACAAAAACCACTTGGCAATGCCTCGAGTGTCAGGTGGGACTGTGTGCTGGCACCTGCTTCAATGATTGCCACACTCTGGCAAACTATTGAAGTGTAAGTGACAGTGATAGTGACACTCAATAATAATAATAATAATATAACTAAGTATAAGTGAAAGAGACACATAAGTAATAATAAGTGCCTTCAGAACAATATGAACAAGTGAAAGTGACACTAAAATATATATTCCTAACAATAAAGAAGTGAAAATTATACTATCAATTACCATAGTCCAGTATAAATAATCATAACTACTATAATAATGACTATAAAACTAAGTCTAAGTGAAAGAGACACACATAAGTAATAATAAGTGCCTTCAGAACAATATGAACAAGTGAAAGTGACACTAAAGTATATATTCCTAACAATAAAGAAGTGAAAATGACACTATCAATTACCATAGTCCAGTATAAATAATCATAACTACTATAATAATAACAATAAAACTAAGTATAAGTGACAGAGACACAAATTACTTCAGAAAAATATATTTATTGAGTGAAAATATCATAATAACAATAATATATGGCATAATAAATAATAAAACAATAAAATATCACTTCCCGCCATAATTCAAGGTAGAGCGACGAGTCAAAACGTTCGTGGTAGCCTGGGCCGCGGTTGAGCGTTCGGACGCGGCGAGGTAAATACGCGGCAAAAGTTACCTCCACTTCCATCACCATAACTCCGGAACTACTTGAGCTAGAAAGCTCTACTCAACGCCATTCTACACGGCAAGGTAAGGCGCCCATTTTGACATATGTTTGATTAATGTAGGTAGTATATTAATCGAGATTAGCCTTAGTTTACTTTTGTTGTGTTTTCAGCCAGATCGCCCGGATACAGCCTCCGTCCTTAAGAAAGGCAGCCCGGGGAGGAAGGGTTAAGTTTCTTGGCAGTGTACAGAGTAAAGATGGGAGTATGGATGAAGAAGTGTGGGAGAGGGTGCAACAGGGGGAGAGGGTTGTAGGAATACTGAAAGCAGTAACATGAAATAGGGTGGTCAGCATGGAACTGAAGAAGTCATTGCATGACAGTGTGGTAATCCCGACACTGACTTACGGAAGCGAAGCATGGACGGTGTTGGAGATTCAAACCATGAGTGAAAGGGATGGAAATGAGTTACTTGAGAAGTGTGTGCAGAGTTACATGGAGGGATAGACAGACGAATGAGGAAGTACGAGAGAGGTGTGGTGTGAATGTACTGGAAAGTGCGAAAAAGAACACCTTTAGATGGTTCGGCCATGTGGAACGTATGGGAAGCGAGAGAATGACTAAGAGCGTGTACGAGTGAGGTGGAAGGACAGAGGGAGAAATAAACCGAGAGAGAGGTGGAAGGATGGAGTTAAGAAGTATATGCGTGAAAGCGGTGCTGGATGGGAGGAGGGGCATCGACTGACTGGGGACAGAGGTGCATAGGGGTGTTTCGTTCGTGGCCAATCCTTCGGGGATCAAGGCGTCCGTCAATAGATAGATAGATAAATTCATCTTTAGGGCTATTTCTTACATTTTCTTTATCCTGTTAGTGTACTTTATTAAATTTTTTGGTAATGTAGTTGGTAATTGGTGTAATTTTACATATTTCAGATAAAGGATGTCAACAGAATAACAAATGATGAGCTGAAGAGATGTTTAGGTATAAAGAGTATTAGCGAGGAGATGCGTACAAGTAAACTGGGATGGTATGGACATGTGGAGAGAATGGATGAACAAAATTGGGTGAAAAGATGCAGGTCTGTGGAGGGAGCTGCACCAAGGGGTGGACCGAGTAAGACCTGGGATCGGACTATATGTGCCGATCTCAAATCCAAAAACTTGACAAGTAAAGCATCCCTTAACAGGGTTGCCTGGAACGCCGCCATTAGGAAAAGAGACTGAAACTGCACATCTGTGTGGAGCACTCAGTCTTAAAATGTTATGTACGTATGTATGTATAAATCTGACGAGCACATGCAATCTATTTAGGCATTTTCAGTCAGTATTGCTGGGTAAAGGGTTAACATATTAATCTTTTGGAGTATTTCTTCCATTTATTTATCCTGTTAGTGAGTTTTATTGATTTCAGTGCTACTGTAGTGGTATTTGGTGTCATTTTACATATTTTAGATAAATCTGAAGAGGACATGCAATATATTTGGGCATTTTCAGTCAGTATTGCTGGGGAAACGGTTAGCATACTGTAGTCATCTTAGGAAGGGAAGAGGATGTGTAGCTTAGATTTTTGCCCGGGAATGTGTTGTGGAGAAATATCTGGAGAAGCGACAAAAGTTGTATGCTGCATTTATGGAGTTGGAGAAGGCCTATGACAGAATTGATAGAGAAGGTATGTGGAAAGTACCGGTACTGAGAATATACGGAGTAGATGGCAAGTTGCTGAAAGCAATGAAGAGCATGTATGAGGGTGCAAAGGTGTCAGTATGTGTGGATAATTAACAGAGCGAGTTCTTTAATCTGAATGTTGGGTTAAAGCAAGGGTGTGTGTGATGTCCCTATGGTTGTTCAATATATACCGGTACAGTATATGGATGGAGTCATGAAAGAAATACAAGGAAGAGCAGCGGATGTTGGTGTACCGCTGATAAGGGAAGGAAACGAGTGGAAGTTGCCTCAACAGTACAGTACCGGTACTACTGATGCTGACAACACAGTTCTGATGAGCGATAGTGAATGGGAGTTGCAGGGTCAGGTAAATATGTTTGGAACAGTGTGTGAAAAACGGAATCTGGAGGTAAATGCTAGGAAGAGCAATATTATGGTCATTGAAAGGGGTGCAACCATAGAGTGTGAAGTGAGGTTGAACGGCTATGAAGAATGTCAGCTCATTTAATTATTAAGGCAGTGTGTTGTGTAAAGATGTGAGTAGGCCTATGGATGAAGAAGTGTGGGAGAAAGTGTAACAGGGGAAGAGCGTTGTAGGAACTTTGAAAGCAGTAAGAAGAAATAGGGTGGTCAGCATGGAAGTAAAGAAGTCCTTGCATGACAGTGTGGTAATCCCGACATTGACTTATGGGAGGGAAGCATGGACGTTTCTGACTGGCATTGATCATTGATAATCATTGGTTATGCTAGTTGGAAAATTAGTGGGGTAGAATGTAGAGTTCGGGTGTACCACCAGCCTTGTTTACACTACGCGGAACGGCGGCGGACGCTGGCCATCATGTTCCCGTCTATTTGACTGCTTTTGGATACAATAATATGTTGAGGAGGGTCACCCCCCCATGACATATTGTCATCATCATATATATTGCCAGCAGGAGGCAAATAACCGAAAAAAAACGCCTTCAAAATAGATGCGAACTAAAGGCTGGTTCACACATAGCCGAGTCAGTGCGCGAGTCCAACACGAGTGATGAAATTTTGCTATTCAGCAATGACTCGTCGATACTCCTCAACACTCGTATAGATTCGTGCTACGCTCGTGTATACTCTTTGTTTACTCGACACACTCGTGGGTAGCCTACTCGCCACGGGGTCCAAAAATTTCATGCATGCATGACATTTTTGGGTCCCGTGGCGAGTACCCACGAGTGTGGCCTAAATACGTGTAGAGTCGTGTACATACGTGTTAACTCGTGTTTGACTCTGAATAACTCTTTGTTATTTGTGTTAACTCGTGTTGACTCATGTAAACCCGTGTAACACTCTTTGGTGATTCGTCGCTTTTCGTCATCATTTCGACGTTGACGAAGCAACACGTGTCTACACGCAACAACACTTATGTAACACACATGCAACATGTATCAACAAGAGTAGAAAGCACGAATGTGAGTGCCAAAATTTGGTGCCCCCATAATGCCAAAGTTTACACGATTCAAACACGAGTGAAAACACAAGTAAACAAGAGTAAACACGATCCACTGAGAAAAAAACACGAGTGTAACACGAAAAAGCAAGTGTCATTTGAAATACCGTTATTTCAAAAATGTAGGACGAATCAACGAGAGTTTACACGAGTTTACACGGATGTAACACGGGTCAACACGTGTGCAACAGAGACCCATCGAGAGTCAACGCGTTGTCTTTCGTGTTGATCCGTATAACAATCGTGTTGATCCGTGTAACAATCGCGTTGACTCGTGTTAGACTCGTCCATACTCTTTGTTTACGTGCCCTGGAATGTGGCCATTATTTTTCAAATTTTTGACACTCGTGTTGGGTTCGTGTTACACTCGTTTTGACTCTCAGTTACTCGTACAGACTCTTGCATGAACACGTGTTGACTTGTATTGATTCGAGTTAACTCGTGTTACACTCTCCTTGACTCGGGAGCAATTGCTACTCGCGGCCGACTCAGCCTCCAGCGATGGCGATAATCGACGAGTGTGACTCGTGTTGGACTCTCGCACCGACTCAGCTATGTGAGAACCAGCCTTTAACCACGGTGATCGACATATGTAAACATGACGGCGGCGGTGTCGGCGTCGGACACTTGCGATAATGTTCCCGTCTATTTTGAATGCCATTGGATACAATAATATGTTGAGGGGGGGCTTTGCCCCCATGACATGTTGTCATCATCATATATATTGCCAGTAGGGGGCAAACAACCAAAAAAATTGCCGCAAATCCCTCCCATCAACATATTATTGTATCCAATGGCAGTCAAAATAGACGGGAACATGATCGCAAGCGTCCACCGCCGCCGCCGCCGTCATGTTTACATGGTCGATCGCCGCAGTTACTGGAAGTTCGCTTTTATTTTGAGTTTTTTACTACAATTTTTTTTGGTTAGGCCTATTTGCCCCCTGCTGGCAAATTATATGATGATGACAATATGTCATGGGGGGTGTTTGCCCCCCTCAACATATTATCGTATCCAATGGCATTCAAAATGGATGGGAACATGATGGCAAGCTTCCGTCGCCGCTCTGCGCAGTGTAAACAATGGTGGCGGTACGCCCGAACTCTACATTCTACCCGGCTAGGCCTATATTATAGGCTACAATAAATAAGTAGGCTAGGCTATTTTATCTATAGACTATGCCTAGTCTAATATTACAATTTAAGGTAGCATTCAAGTTGACTACAGCAGGACTTACCCTTGACCAGGTATAGGCTATCGTAGTGTTTACTAGGCCTATACCCCTTTGAAAGGACATTAGCTTAGCCTAACCTAACAACCTTACCTAACCTATTATAGTAGGCTATTATGGGTGGGGGCTGCCGCCCCCACACCCAGATTTTTGGTGTATTTGTCTTTTGTCTGTGAAGTGGGAATTTTTTCAATTTGTCGATAACGAAAATCCTCCATGCGGACTATAGCCTATGAAGAAAAATATGGCGAATCTATTGTTGCCTATTATCTCTAATAAATTGTTTCTCATAATGCTGCAGTAGTGTCCTTTAAAATACCAACCATTTAATTGTGTGCCTTTAAAAATGACCTAAATTAGGCTATAGGCTACTGGAAGATTAGAAGAATCTTTAAGAAAGACTAGGTTAGGGTTATTGTCGTGCCAAAGCTAGATTATAGCCTAAATATAAAAGGAAGTGAATAAAATGAAATATGCCCAAAATAAATCGCCGTCAAAATAGACGCGAAGATAACCGCGGCGATCGCCCTATGTAAACATGACGACCGTACACCCGGTAACTACATCCATCCCATTAAAAGTTACTGTGGGACACAAAATATGTTGAGGGGTCTCTGCGGCTCTGCCCCCCCACGTCGACCCGTCACGTATTATGATGTACGGTAACTCATCATCATCTGTGCTAATTCATAGGATCCTCAATTAAGGACAAAGTCAAACAACAGACGAAATAAGCTCCCAAATTACAATAACATAGCGGCCCGCCATTTATGGGCGACTTTTTACATGTAATTTTAAATGTTACTTTCCTGCCCTGGTCTAGGCCTAATAGATTTTTCCAAAGAATCAAACTTAAATTAAAAGGAAGTAGCCTAGCCTACAGTTTATAGGAAGGCTATTCCAACATGCATTTCAGAACTTAGGCTAGCCTAGGCCTAGGCTATATGAAACAAATTTGTGGGTGGTCTGCCAAAAAAAGAATCACTAGGCCTATTAGGCTATGGGTAGGCTAGTATAGGGTGCATTTTGAAAATCTTCTGAACTCTTAGGCCTAGGCTAGGCTAAATTAAAACTCACAAAATCTGAGTAAAACCAGCACTAGAATTTTGTCTTGTCTTGTCTTGGGGGTTAAGGGCAACCTCAGGCGAATACTCGCCCGCTCCGGCCCTACCATAGTCGCGGAGATCCTATGTCACAATTAAATTAGTTTATAGTTAAGGTTATAATTCACCACCATGTCACTTTCACTCTAGGTCATTCGTAGAACCGTAACACTGTAAAGGCAACAACCCAATAGCAGGTCATCAGGTGGCGAACCAGAGACCTACAAACCGCGGTACTAGGGCCAGAGCAATGTCTTGAAGCGAGGTGCCCTTACCAACCAACCCCAGACAATCCAGTAGGAGCTGTCGGAAGGAATCCATCTTTGAAGCCAGAAAGGGACGCCCATCCACATGCTCAGTGACGGGACGAGGCGAGGCTTAGGAGGCATATGTAGGATGTGGAGGGGAAGAGGTACTGTACGACGATACATGGGATGCGGAGACTGCGGAGGGAAGAGCTCGTCAAAGTCATACGGTTCCTCAGGACCTCAACAATAACTGGGGGACGGCCGGTGCGGGCAATGGTCGATCGCCGTAGTTAATATAAGTTCGCGTCTATTTTGACGGCGATTTTTGTTTTAGTTAGGCTAGGCCTAGGCTATTTGCCCCCTGCTGGCAATATATATGATGATGACAATATGTCATGGGGGGTGATTGACCCCCTCAACATATTATTGTATCCAACGATCTCTAACCTCTGTATCTCAAAAAGGGCTAGAGCAAATTGGCTGTAAATTTCCACATCTAGGCTATTCCTTGACAGATTTGCTCCCTCCAATTAATATTTATTAGCATAAATTCAGCCTAGTTTAGCCTATAAAACAAAAACTAACATTTATTTAGCCTAGGCCTACATATAAAAAGAAAAAACCCACTCATACTGCAATTATAAGCATAAATATGAGTATCTAAGTTACAAAGTAAATGTTTTTGTATAGCCTAAAATAAACCATAAAATTGTCATCTTTCAACTGTTGAGGTCATAAATATAAAAAAATCTAATACATTAGGAAAAAATGCGTTAAGAGTTGTGTTAGCGGGTCTATCGTCCCCTTTATTTACGTAGTCGCACGCTCGCAGTTACATTCGCGTCTAATTTGACTGTGGTTATTTGCCCCTGCTGGTAATATATATGATGATGACAATAAGTCATAGGGTGATAAAGCCCCTTCAACCTATTATTGTATCCCACGGCCAGGCGTTGGGTAAATTGTTTTGTTACCGGCCGGCGGATTGAGGGTGGCTTTACCAAGTTTACCCCAGCAGTTAAATTAGAAGCGAATGTAGGCCTAACTGCGAGCGTGCGACTAGGCTATATAAACAAAGCTTTTGGTATGCCCACAACTACAACTCTTACTAAAACTGCAATTAGCCTATTTTTTTTTTTTTCAGTCTAGGCTAAATTGTGGAGGCTAGGCTAAATTATTTAGCTGCAATTAGCCTAGCCTATTTTTGTTTGTTCTTTCAGTCTAGGCTAAATTGTGGTAGGCTACGCTAAATTCTTTAACATGTGTACTATTGTGTAGGCCTGTGCTTTCCAATAGAAGTAAAAATATGTAGCCTAGCCTAATGCAATTTTACTAAAAGCCAAGCCTACCTGAATATAGCCCTATGCAGAGCTCAACAGCAAAAAAAAAAAAATATGTTGAGCAGTGAAATAAAATTAAGCTAGGCCTAGGCCTGTTTTCTCATAGGCCTAATAACCTAATGAAGTATACTATAGCCTAACCTAATTTAAGTTATTTCACAAAATACTAATAGGCCTACCCAGCCCTCCTCATGCATTATTTTCCATTGTAAAATAAGTTTGTGCTTAACTGCAGTAATGAAAAGTAGCCTATAAATAGGCTAGCCTATGTTGGCTGTGCAATTGTCTCGATTTGACTATTTTTACCTAATTAGGCCTAAAGCAGCCTGAGCCTATTCCCAACCCACAAACAGTATCCCATGTTAAGCCCTAGGCTAGGCCTAGGCCTAATCCCACTCTCAATAAAAATTTGAACTGCTAAATTCGTACCTACCGGTAGCGCTGCCTAGGCTAGGCCTATATTTTTCGTGAATAGATATACAAAATGGTTTAAAGGAAAGACCATCCTATATTATGTTCAAAATTTAATATGGAATAGCACTGTGTATGGCTGTATTAAATTTAAATAGTGATAGATGTGTATATTAACCTCTTAACCCTTAATTAGCGGCGAGCAACATAAGTTTAAGTGCGCATGGGGGTAATTAGGCACCTCTGCCTGTGCGCATGTATTTGAGCTGTTTCCATCACTAAAATATTAATTTTACCATAAATAGCATTAATACTTATCCATATGCGCCTATTATAGGTTGATTATAAAGGTATTAACCTGTTACAACAATAAAACGAGTGAAAACAGCGTTTGGATGGCCAAAATCGGCGATACAGGCCGCGAGTTGCATAATGTATGGGTGAGGCAACCTCCTTTCCCGCCAATTTCCCCCAAGGCCACTGAGACACTGTCGATCGATACTCTCTCTCTCTCTCTTGCACTCGCTTGCTAACAGTGATGACAATGCCCTGCTTGCAACTCGCTAATGTTAGCACGAAAATATACCTCAGAATAAGGGAATAACAGGGAAAATAGGTGATAACTGAAGGAGGGGAGGAAAGTGGGGAAGGAGTGATATTTGGCATGGCCCAGGGGCAAAAAAAAAAAATAATACATTTTTTTTTTCGATGTTTAAATTTTTTTTTTTTTTCTCTAACTCTTAAGAGTCTTCCCGCAGTTCCCGGGTTAATGAGATAAATACTCCGAAGAAGTTCGCATACGTTCAGAAAATTATAGTGCAACACTGTTGCCAGATACTAATCAATGCCATTATCATTATATCATAATGCATTTTACTCATTTGCATAATTTCAAATACCTAGGACATTAATATAATATTTTCCTATCTTTTTTGTAGTGATATTTGTATGATTTAGTGGTATATTGGTGTCTGTCTAGTGTTATAATGCATTGTGAAAGTTACCTCTGAATCTCTGACTTGGTAACAGTTCGGTATGGGCCGGCTTAAGTAACCCTGCTTTCTTTGAGTACTACACGGCAAGAGAAGCTTTTGGTTCTGTCATTACTGTTCAAGGTAAACAGCAACTGCTAAATTCGACATCATGTTCAAATAATATGTAGTATCACTGTCTATGGTTGTATTAGACAAAAATCGTGATAGGTTTCTATTTTATGTGGATAAATAGTATTAAGCTGAATAAACTAAATACCGAAAGTGCACTAGAGTGGTTGTTGATACATTTGCTAGACATCATCATCATCATCATAGATATGAGGGAGGAGGGAGGTAGGAAGGAAGGGCAGGGTAAGTCACACAGGCAATTGACAAAACTTTAAAGGTCCATATCATTGTTATTAAACAAAGCATTTGGCAAAGGGAGGAATTGTTAAAAACCTTAGCCAATACTCTGTCATTCACCAAAAATAAATTTGAATTATCATTATTATTTGGTAGGGTAGGTATGTATAGGTAGGTTGGCTAAATAATTGCTGGAATTCGTAGGGACTCGAACTGTTTTGAGAGAGTTAAATACCAAAAAAATAATAGATCTGAATAATAAAGAGATTATGTTATTAAGCAAAATTGGGGATGCGTGGAAGCCTACAGACTGTAGACGGTGCTCTTTGTGTGGGTAGCGAATGTGGTTTTAAAGTCATTTAAGAATAGACAGTTTTCAATGCTGCGGCCAAATTATTCCACCCATTTATATTCTTTTGTTATCAAAACGTTCGGAATCGCGAGCCTCACCCAACTACGCAAGCATGGCTTTGAACATCGGCGTAGTTTTCAAGATGTGGAATTTTAAGTGGAATTCGATTTTTTTTCAAGATTGCCGGAAAAAAAACCACGTGCAAAAGCAAAACCTTCTCTATAACATTTGCGGAGCATTAGTAGGGGAGTCCGTATGCCAAAGCCCAGTCGTTTCCTATGAGTGGGAGAGACGGTATTTAGGCGTCAAGTTTTTCGGGAAATCGGCTGCCACGGACCTGTTTGGCCGCCATTCCAGATGTTTAGCATATCAAAAGTTGCCCAATACAAAAACGCACCTCTTGTGAAAGTTTGATCCCGATTCAAAAAGCGGTTCTGGAGTTATTGCGTCGAAACCGGCGCGTAAGAAGAATTTGGATGAAAAACCGGGTTTAATGATTACAATAGGGGTTCCCCGTAGGGGACGAACCCCTAATAATATTGAAGGCTATAATCAAATTGAGAATTGCAGAATAAACAGAGTTGGTGGAGGTATTTCTATTTATATTAAACTTGATATTAAGTATGTAAAGAGAAAATATTTTTGGTGTGAGTTTTGATTTTCTTAAATCACTTTTCATAGAAATTGAAAATACTAATATGAAAAATATCATAATTGGTGTCCTATATCTTCCACCTAATGCAAATGTTCACTATTTTTTTAGCTTCACGGCTAATATGTTAATTACTCTAAACCGTGAGGACAAAACTGTTTATTTAATGGGCGGCTTCAACTTGAGTTTTCTTAATGCTAATAATCACCAACTAACCTCTGATTTCGTTTACCTGATGTTTTCATATTCCCTCGTGCCACTTATAAATAAACCTATTAGAGTAACTATGAATTCTGTTACCCTCCTTGATAATATTTTCTGTAATGAAGTGTACACTGAATCACTTATCAATGGAATACTTCTAACAGTTATTTCTGACCATTACTCTATATTTACTATTAATGCATCCAAACAAACTAATGAAGAAAATGTTTTGATAAACGCGAATATACAGTATAGTGATAAAAATATTGACAAATTCCGACGTTCACTGCAGACCATAGATTGGAATGAAATTATAGCTCTTAACCCTTTCGTTGCAGGTGACGTTCTGGAACGTCCTGGCAAGTTACAGCAATTTCCAGGCTTTAAAAGCCTGTAAAAATCGTAAAAATCGAGTGTCAGTGGGCGGGAGCGTGAGGGCCCACCTCCGTTCCTCAGAGCAGCGAGTGGCCCACTGAGGTTGACTGTGTCTCGCGCGGGTCTCTCTCTCTCTCTCACAACAGTGTAGCCAAGCGAGCGAGTGTTACATAATAGCGGGTTTTCCGCGTTTCACTGGCACCACTGCGGGTGAACCAGACCACGTACGGGGCCCGTTCTGGCCTCATTTTGAAGCTATTTTCGCCTAGTTTTCGGCAGAATACACTTCATTTAATGCAGATGCTTGATTTATCATTCAGGAGTTCCTGAATATGCCCTAAATAGCCCAAACATAGCCGCAGCCAATGGGTTAAGGGGGGTGACCTGTTTTTGTTCTGTCCTTTTCTATCTTTTTCTGGCTTGTATCCATTTGGCCTCATTCAGCCTACTGTTTTAAGACGTTTATCCCCATCCAGGTGTCAATTTTTTACTGGTGAGCGGTAGCGAGCCAGCATATTTTTAATTTTTGTTTGACAGCAGGCTAAATTTGTACATTTTTCAATAGAAAAATTTCTCCGGCAAAACCGGATTTCTTCATATAATGCTGGCTCGCTATCGCTCGCCATGAAGAAATCGACACCTAGATGGGGATAAATGTCTTAAAATAGTTGGCTGAATGGGGCCTAATGGATACAAGCCAGACAAAGAGAGAAAAGGACAAAAATAACAAAAAGCAGGTCACCCCTTTAAGGGAGCTCACCACGCCTTTTTTTCTCTCTCTCTGGGTTTGAGTACATTCGGTCCCATTCAGCCTACTGTTTTAAGACGTTTACCCCCATCCAGGTGTCAATATTTTCCTGGTGAGCTATAGCGAGCCAGCATATGTATATTTTTGTTTTGACAGCAAGCTAAATTTGTAAATTTTTCGATAGAAAACTGTCCCCACGAAGCCGGATTTCTCCATACAATGCTGGCTCGCTATCGCTCGCCAAGAAGAAATCGACACCTGGATGGGGATAAACATCTTTAACCCTTAAAAAGCGGCTCACCACATAAGTCGAGTTAAATAAAGCTGGACTATGTGGCGGCGCTCGACATAACTCGAGTGGCAATTTCAGCACGTAATGTTGCTGAGAGAGAGAGACAAGTGGTGGCAGGAGAGTAGCGAGTGTATGACTGCTCCAGACCACCGCGGCGAACCTACTGACACGAATCTCACCTCCCTCCTACCTCTCTCACTACTCTCTTCGGGTGTTCGTGATGGGCGGGGAAGTAATATCCGTATGGAAATAGTGTTGGGTATTACTCGTGGAATTATGGTGATAAGTTTGCACACGTGGTATTTCTCCGCGTTCGCATTCCATTGTCGATGTTCTCCTTTTCTCTTCTTTTGTCTCGCCTTTGGTATTCTTCTGTTCATTCTGCTTCTTGTTAATGCGTGATTATTTTCTCTGTTAGGGTAACTAACGCTAGATTGGTCCCAAACCCAGTGCAAAACCCAAATTAAAATGTATACAACATATCATATTTATTCAAAAATGACTGTAATCTGTTGTACATAATTTGTTCAATTATTTTCGAAAATGCTGTCAATATAGAAATGAGTATAGTTGTTCATTAGCATTTGATTTCCAGTTGTATACCCAGGTATAACTTTTGCATGTTCAGTTCTTTTGGGAATGTTTTTTGTGTGACGGACAGATTGAATATGTGGGACAGTGAATCACTTATTAAGTCATGTGATTCCTTCAAAACCTTTGCAATACTGTCCCAACCAGGACCTTTATTTGTTAAGGATCTTATTACATTTGCTACTTCTTCGCTAGTTGTTGGTGCAATAAATATAGTATTAACGTTTTCTTTATTTATATAGGATTCAAAATATCTACTAGAAGAAGGAATCAGTTAACTTAAATTAGAACCAACGTCTACAAAGTAGTTATTAAGGTGATCAGCAATAATTTCTTAATTACTCACTTCTCTATTGTTAATAATAAATGCGTCAGTTTTGTTAAAACATTTCTTTTTGTTAATAATCTCTTTCAGTATGCTCCAGAATGTTCTTAAATTATTCACATTTTCTTTGAACAATTGGTCATATTGCTGACGCTCGGCTTTGCGCATTACTTTGTGTAATGTCTTCTTATAATGATGATACGTGCTAACATTTTATACAAAGGGTTTCTTAATTGATATAACATATAGTTTATTCTTTATTCTAATAGACTGTTTTAGTGTATCTGTCAACCATGGTTTTCTATTACGGTAAATATTTTGCTTTAACGTTACTAGTGGAAAACTAGAATTATGACAGTTGGTATAATGATTATGAAATATGATGAAGGCATCCTGGCAGTCATTAACCCTTAACTAGCGGCGCGCAACATAAGTCGAGTATAATAAATTTGGACTATCTGGCGGCGCGCGACATAGGTCGTGTGGCAATTTCAGCACGTAATGTTGCTGAGAGAGAGAGACAAGTGGTGGCAGGAGAGTAGCGAGCGTATGACTGCTCCAGACCACCGCGGCGAACCTACTGACACGAATCCCACCTCCTCCCTCCCTCTCTCACTCGCTACATACTGAATTGTATGGGGAAAGTACCGAATTACATGCTTTTTGCACTCGTGTTGCGCGGTTGTTGCAAGAAAACTAGCTGTCATAAAAGGATCGTTGTGGTGTCATTGGAAAGCTCTGTTTATGCCCTTTCAGGGATAGATACTTGTTTTACGCTCTGGGTCTTATTTAGGCATGAAAATGATCACGTAAACAGCCCTATTTTGGCTAAAAACACCCCGCTGGGCGGTACATATAAATAGACCGCCTAGCCCGCTAATAAGGTGTTAAGGGGGGTCACCGTGTTTTTTTTTCTCTCCTTTTCTCTCTTTCTCTGGCTTGTATTCATTCGGCCCCATTCAGCCAACTGTTTAACCCTTTACGAGCGGCCTATGCGGTTTATTTATATGTACCGCCCAGCGGGGTGTTTTTAGCCAAAATAGGGCTGTTTACGTGATCATTTTCATGCCTAAATAAGACCCAGAACGTAAAACAAGTATCTATCCCTGAAAGGGCATAAACAGAGCTTTCGAATGACACCATAACGATCCTTTTATGATGGCTAGTTTTCTTGCAATAACCGTACAACGCGAGTGCAAAAAGCATGTAATTAGCCACTTTCCCGATACAATTCCGTATATAGCGAGTGAGAGAGGTAGGAGGGAGGTGAGATTCGTGTCAGTAGGTTCGCCGCGGTGGTCTGGAGCAGTCATACACTCGCTACTCTCCTGCCACCACTTGTCTCTCTCTCTCAGCAACATTACGTGCTGAAATTGCCACTCGAGTTATGTCGAGCGCCGCCACATAGTCCAGCTTTATTTAACTCGACTTATGTGGTGAGCCGCTTTTTAAGGGTTAAAGATGTTTATCCCCATCCAGGTGTCGATTTCTTCTTGGCGAGCGATAGCGAGCCAGCATTGTATGGAGAAATCCGGCTTCGTGGGGACAGTTTTCTATCGAAAAATTTACAAATTTAGCTTGCTGTCAAAACAAAAATATACATATGCTGGCTCGCTATAGCTCACCAGGAAAATATTGACACCTGGATGGGGGTAAACGTCTTAAAACAGTAGGCTGAATGGGACCGAATGTACTCAAACCCAGAGAGAGAGAAAAAAAGGCGTGGTGAGCTCCCTTAAAGGGGTGACCTGCTTTTTGTTATTTTTGTCCTTTTCTCTCTTTGTCTGGCTTGTATCCATTAGGCCCCATTCAGCCAACTATTTTAAGACATTTATCCCCATCTAGGTGTCGATTTCTTCATGGCGAGCGATAGCGAGCCAGCATTATATGAAGAAATCCGGTTTTGCCGGAGAAATTTTTCTATTGAAAAATGTACAAATTTAGCCTGCTGTCAAACAAAAATTAAAAATATGCTGGCTCGCTACCGCTCACCAGTAAAAAATTGACACCTGGATGGGGATAAACGTCTTAAAACAGTAGGCTGAATGAGGCCAAATGGATACAAGCCAGAAAAAGATAGAAAAGGACAGAACAAAAACAGGTCACCCCCCTTAACCCATTGGCTGCGGCTATGTTTGGGCTATTTAGGGCATATTCAGGAACTCCTGAATGATAAATCAAGCATCTGCATTAAATGAAGTGTATTCTGCCGAAAACTAGGCGAAAATAGCTTCAAAATGAGGCCAGAACGGGCCCCGTACGTGGTCTGGTTCACCCGCAGTGGTGCCAGTGAAACGCGGAAAACCCGCTATTATGTAACACTCGCTCGCTTGGCTACACTGTTGTGAGAGAGAGAGAGAGACCCGCGCGAGACACAGTCAACCTCAGTGGGCCACTCGCTGCTCTGAGGAACGGAGGTGGGCCCTCACGCTCCCGCCCACTGACACTCGATTTTTACGATTTTTACAGGCTTTTAAAGCCTGGAAATTGCTGTAACTTGCCAGGACGTTCCAGAACGTCACCTGCAACGAAAGGGTTAAGAGCTATAATTTCATTCCAATCTATGGTCTGCAGTGAACGTCGGAATTTGTCAATATTTTTATCACTATACTGTATATTCGCGTTTATCAAAACATTTTCTTCATTAGTTTGTTTGGATGCATTAATAGTAAATATAGAGTAATGGTCAGAAATAACTGTTAGAAGTATTCCATTGATAAGTGATTCAGTGTACACTTCATTACATAAAATATTATCAAGGAGGGTAACAGAATTCATAGTTACTCTAATAGGTTTATTTATAAGTGGCACGAGGGAATATGAAAACATCAGGTAAACGAAATCAGAGGTTAGTTGGTGATTATTAGCATTAAGAAAACTCAAGTTGAAGCCGCCCATTAAATAAACAGTTTTGTCCTCACGGTTTAGAGTAATTAACATATTAGCCGTGAAGCTAAAAAAATAGTGAACATTTGCATTAGGTGGAAGATATAGGACACCAATTATGATATTTTTCATATTAGTATTTTCAATTTCTATGAAAAGTGATTCAAGAAAATCAAAATTCATATCAAAATGGTGTTTCTTTACATACTTAATATCATGTTTAATATAAATAGAAATACCTCCACCAACTCTGTTTATTCTGCAATTCTCGATTTGATTATAGCCTTCAATATTATTAGGGTTCGTCCCCTACGGGGAACCCCTATTGTAATCATTAAACCCGGTTTTTCATCCAAATTCTTCTTACGCGCCGGTTTCGACGCAATAACTCCAGAACCGCTTTTTGAATCGGGATCAAACTTTCACAAGAGGTGCGTTTTTGTATTGGGCAACTTTTGATATGCTAAACATCTGGAATGGCGGCCAAACAGGTCCGTGGCAGCCGATTTCCCGAAAAACTTGACGCCTAAATACCGTCTCTCCCACTCATAGGAAACGACTGGGCTTTGGCATACGGACTCCCCTACTAATGCTCCGCAAATGTTATAGAGAAGGTTTTGCTTTTGCACGTGGTTTTTTTTCCGGCAATCTTGAAAAAAAATCGAATTCCACTTAAAATTCCACATCTTGAAAACTACGCCGATGTTCAAAGCCATGCTTGCGTAGTTGGGTGAGGCTCGCGATTCCGAACGTTTTGATAACAAAAGAATATAAATGGGTGGAATAATTTGGCCGCAGCATTGAAAACTGTCTATTCTTAAATGACTTTAAAACCACATTCGCTACCCACACAAAGAGCACCGTCTACAGTCTGTAGGCTTCCACGCATCCCCCAATTTTGCTTAATAACATAATCTCTTTATTATTCAGATCTATTATTTTTTTGGTATTTAACTCTCTCAAAACAGTTCGAGTCCCTACGAATTCCAGCAATTATTTAGCCAACCTACCTATACATACCTACCCTACCAAATAATAATGATAATTCAAATTTATTTTTGGTGAATGACAGAGTATTGGCTAAGGTTTTTAACAATTCCTCCCTTTGCCAAATGCTTTGTTTAATAACAATGATATGGACCTTTAAAGTTTTGTCAATTGCCTGTGTGACTTACCCTGCCCTTCCTTCCTACCTCCCTCCTCCCTCATATCTATGATGATGATGATGATGTCTAGCAAATGTATCAACAACCACTCTAGTGCACTTTCGGTATTTAGTTTATTCAGCTTAATACTATTTATCCACATAAAATAGAAACCTATCACGATTTTTGTCTAATACAACCATAGACAGTGATACTACATATTATTTGAACATGATGTCGAATTTAGCAGTTGCTGTTTACCTTGAACAGTAATGACAGAACCAAAAGCTTCTCTTGCCGTGTAGTACTCAAAGAAAGCAGGGTTACTTAAGCCGGCCCATACCGAACTGTTACCAAGTCAGAGATTCAGAGGTAACTTTCACAATGCATTATAACACTAGACAGACACCAATATACCACTAAATCATACAAATATCACTACAAAAAAGATAGGAAAATATTATATTAATGTCCTAGGTATTTGAAATTATGCAAATGAGTAAAATGCATTATGATATAATGATAATGGCATTGATTAGTATCTGGCAACAGTGTTGCACTATAATTTTCTGAACGTATGCGAACTTCTTCGGAGTATTTATCTCATTAACCCGGGAACTGCGGGAAGACTCTTAAGAGTTAGAGAAAAAAAAACAAAATTTAAACATCGAAAAAAAAAATGTATTATTTTTTTTTTTTGCCCCTGGGCCATGCCAAATATCACTCCTTCCCCACTTTCCTCCCCTCCTTCAGTTATCACCTATTTTCCCTGTTATTCCCTTATTCTGAGGTATATTTTCGTGCTAACATTAGCGAGTTGCAAGCAGGGCATTGTCATCACTGTTAGCAAGCGAGTGCAAGAGAGAGAGAGAGTATCGATCGACAGTGTCTCAGTGGCCTTGGGGGAAATTGGCGGGAAAGGAGGTTGCCTCACCCATACATTATGCAACTCGCGGCCTGTATCGCCGATTTTGGCCATCCAAACGCTGTTTTCACTCGTTTTATTGTTGTAACAGGTTAATACCTTTATAATCAACCTATAATAGGCGCATATGGATAAGTATTAATGCTATTTATGGTAAAATTAATATTTTAGTGATGGAAACAGCTCAAATACATGCGCACAGGCAGAGGTGCCTAATTACCCCCATGCGCACTTAAGAGGTTAATATACACATCTATCACTATTTAAATTTAATACAGCCATACACAGTGCTATTCCATATTAAATTTTGAACATAATATAGGATGGTCTTTCCTTTAAACCATTTTGTATATCTATTCACGAAAAATATAGGCCTAGCCTAGGCAGCGCTACCGGTAGGTACGAATTTAGCAGTTCAAATTTTTATTGAGAGTGGGATTAGGCCTAGGCCTAGCCTAGGGCTTAACATGGGATACTGTTTGTGGGTTGGGAATAGGCTCAGGCTGCTTTAGGCCTAATTAGGTAAAAATAGTCAAATCGAGACAATTGCACAGCCAACATAGGCTAGCCTATTTATAGGCTACTTTTCATTACTGCAGTTAAGCACAAACTTATTTTACAATGGAAAATAATGCATGAGGAGGGCTGGGTAGGCCTATTAGTATTTTGTGAAATAACTTAAATTAGGTTAGGCTATAGTATACTTCATTAGGTTATTAGGCCTATGAGAAAACAGGCCTAGGCCTAGCTTAATTTTATTTCACTGCTCAACATATTTTTTTATTTTTTGTTGCTGTTGAGCTCTGCATAGGGCTATATTCAGGTAGGCTTGGCTTTTAGTAAAATTGCATTAGGCTAGGCTACATATTTTTACTTCTATTGGAAAGCACAGGCCTACACAATAGTACACATGTTAAAGAATTTAGCGTAGCCTACCACAATTTAGCCTAGACTGAAAGAACAAACAAAAATAGGCTAGGCTAATTGCAGCTAAATAATTTAGCCTAGCCTCCACAATTTAGCCTAGACTGAAAAAAAAAAAATAATAGGCTAATTGCAGTTTTAGTAAGAGTTGTAGTTGTGGGCATACCAAAAGCTTTGTTTATATAGCCTAGTCGCACGCTCGCAGTTAGGCCTACATTCGCTTCTAATTTAACTGCTGGGGTAAACTTGGTAAAGCCACCCTCAATCCGCCGGCCGGTAACAAAACAATTTACCCAACGCCTGGCCGTGGGATACAATAATAGGTTGAAGGGGCTTTATCACCCTATGACTTATTGTCATCATCATATATATTACCAGCAGGGGCAAATAACCACAGTCAAATTAGACGCGAATGTAACTGCGAGCGTGCGACTACGTAAATAAAGGGGATGATAGACCCGCTAACACAACTCTTAACGCATTTTTTCCTAATGTATTAGATTTTTTTATATTTATGACCTCAACAGTTGAAAGATGACAATTTTATGGTTTATTTTAGGCTATACAAAAACATTTACTTTGTAACTTAGATACTCATATTTATGCTTATAATTGCAGTATGAGTGGGTTTTTTCTTTATATGTAGGCCTAGGCTAAATAAATGTTAGTTTTTGTTTTATAGGCTAAACTAGGCTGAATTTATGCGAATAAATATTAATTGGAGGGAGCAAATCTGTCAAGGAATAGCCTAGATGTGGAAATTTACAGCCAATTTGCTCTAGCCCTTTTTGAGATACAGAGGTTAGAGATCGTTGGATACAATAATATGTTGAGGGGGTCAATCACCCCCCATGACATATTGTCATCATCATATATATTGCCAGCAGGGGGCAAATAGCCTAGGCCTAGCCTAACTAAAACAAAAATCGCCGTCAAAATAGACGCGAACTTATATTAACTACGGCGATCGACCATTGCCCGCACCGGCCGTCCCCCAGTTATTGTTGAGGTCCTGAGGAACCGTATGACTTTGACGAGCTCTTCCCTCCGCAGTCTCCGCATCCCATGTATCGTCGTACAGTACCTCTTCCCCTCCACATCCTACATATGCCTCCTAAGCCTCGCCTCGTCCCGTCACTGAGCATGTGGATGGGCGTCCCTTTCTGGCTTCAAAGATGGATTCCTTCCGACAGCTCCTACTGGATTGTCTGGGGTTGGTTGGTAAGGGCACCTCGCTTCAAGACATTGCTCTGGCCCTAGTACCGCGGTTTGTAGGTCTCTGGTTCGCCACCTGATGACCTGCTATTGGGTTGTTGCCTTTACAGTGTTACGGTTCTACGAATGACCTAGAGTGAAAGTGACATGGTGGTGAATTATAACCTTAACTATAAACTAATTTAATTGTGACATAGGATCTCCGCGACTATGGTAGGGCCGGAGCGGGCGAGTATTCGCCTGAGGTTGCCCTTAACCCCCAAGACAAGACAAGACAAAATTCTAGTGCTGGTTTTACTCAGATTTTGTGAGTTTTAATTTAGCCTAGCCTAGGCCTAAGAGTTCAGAAGATTTTCAAAATGCACCCTATACTAGCCTACCCATAGCCTAATAGGCCTAGTGATTCTTTTTTTGGCAGACCACCCACAAATTTGTTTCATATAGCCTAGGCCTAGGCTAGCCTAAGTTCTGAAATGCATGTTGGAATAGCCTTCCTATAAACTGTAGGCTAGGCTACTTCCTTTTAATTTAAGTTTGATTCTTTGGAAAAATCTATTAGGCCTAGACCAGGGCAGGAAAGTAACATTTAAAATTACATGTAAAAAGTCGCCCATAAATGGCGGGCCGCTATGTTATTGTAATTTGGGAGCTTATTTCGTCTGTTGTTTGACTTTGTCCTTAATTGAGGATCCTATGAATTAGCACAGATGATGATGAGTTACCGTACATCATAATACGTGACGGGTCGACGTGGGGGGGCAGAGCCGCAGAGACCCCCTCAACATATTTTGTGTCCCACAGTAACTTTTAATGGGATGGATGTAGTTACCGGGTGTACGGTCGTCATGTTTACATAGGGCGATCGCCGCGGTTATCTTCGCGTCTATTTTGACGGCGATTTATTTTGGGCATATTTCATTTTATTCACTTCCTTTTATATTTAGGCTATAATCTAGCTTTGGCACGACAATAACCCTAACCTAGTCTTTCTTAAAGATTCTTCTAATCTTCCAGTAGCCTATAGCCTAATTTAGGTCATTTTTAAAGGCACACAATTAAATGGTTGGTATTTTAAAGGACACTACTGCAGCATTATGAGAAACAATTTATTAGAGATAATAGGCAACAATAGATTCGCCATATTTTTCTTCATAGGCTATAGTCCGCATGGAGGATTTTCGTTATCGACAAATTGAAAAAATTCCCACTTCACAGACAAAAGAGACAAATACACCAAAAATCTGGGTGTGGGGGCGGCAGCCCCCACCCATAATAGCCTACTATAATAGGTTAGGTAAGGTTGTTAGGTTAGGCTAAGCTAATGTCCTTTCAAAGGGGTATAGGCCTAGTAAACACTACGATAGCCTATACCTGGTCAAGGGTAAGTCCTGCTGTAGTCAACTTGAATGCTACCTTAAATTGTAATATTAGACTAGGCATAGTCTATAGATAAAATAGCCTAGCCTACTTATTTATTGTAGCCTATAATATAGGCCTAGCCGGGTAGAATGTAGAGTTCGGGCGTACCGCCACCATTGTTTACACTGCGCAGAGCGGCGACGGAAGCTTGCCATCATGTTCCCATCCATTTTGAATGCCATTGGATACGATAATATGTTGAGGGGGGCAAACACCCCCATGACATATTGTCATCATCATATAATTTGCCAGCAGGGGGCAAATAGGCCTAACCAAAAAAAATTGTAGTAAAAAACTCAAAATAAAAGCGAACTTCCAGTAACTGCGGCGATCGACCATGTAAACATGACGGCGGCGGCGGCGGTGGACGCTTGCGATCATGTTCCCGTCTATTTTGACTGCCATTGGATACAATAATATGTTGATGGGAGGGATTTGCGGCAATTTTTTTGGTTGTTTGCCCCCTACTGGCAATATATATGATGATGACAACATGTCATGGGGGCAAAGCCCCCCCTCAACATATTATTGTATCCAATGGCATTCAAAATAGACGGGAACATTATCGCAAGTGTCCGACGCCGACACCGCCGCCGTCATGTTTACATATGTCGATCACCGTGGTTAAAGGCTGGTTCTCACATAGCTGAGTCGGTGCGAGAGTCCAACACAAGTCACACTCGTCGATTATCGCCATCGCTGGAGGCTGAGTCGGCCGCGAGTAGCAATTGCTCCCGAGTCAAGGAGAGTGTAACACGAGTTAACTCGAATCAATACAAGTCAACACGTGTTCATGCAAGAGTCTGTACGAGTAACTGAGAGTCAAAACGAGTGTAACACGAACCCAACACGAGTGTCAAAAATTTGAAAAATAATGGCCACATTCCAGGGCACGTAAACAAAGAGTATGGACGAGTCTAACACGAGTCAACGCGATTGTTACACGGATCAACACGATTGTTATACGGATCAACACGAAAGACAACGCGTTGACTCTCGATGGGTCTCTGTTGCACACGTGTTGACCCGTGTTACATCCGTGTAAACTCGTGTAAACTCTCGTTGATTCGTCCTACATTTTTGAAATAACGGTATTTCAAATGACACTTGCTTTTTCGTGTTACACTCGTGTTTTTTTCTCAGTGGATCGTGTTTACTCTTGTTTACTTGTGTTTTCACTCGTGTTTGAATCGTGTAAACTTTGGCATTATGGGGGCACCAAATTTTGGCACTCACATTCGTGCTTTCTACTCTTGTTGATACATGTTGCATGTGTGTTACATAAGTGTTGTTGCGTGTAGACACGTGTTGCTTCGTCAACGTCGAAATGATGACGAAAAGCGACGAATCACCAAAGAGTGTTACACGGGTTTACATGAGTCAACACGAGTTAACACAAATAACAAAGAGTTATTCAGAGTCAAACACGAGTTAACACGTATGTACACGACTCTACACGTATTTAGGCCACACTCGTGGGTACTCGCCACGGGACCCAAAAATGTCATGCATGCATGAAATTTTTGGACCCCGTGGCGAGTAGGCTACCCACGAGTGTGTCGAGTAAACAAAGAGTATACACGAGCGTAGCACGAATCTATACGAGTGTTGAGGAGTATCGACGAGTCATTGCTGAATAGCAAAATTTCATCACTCGTGTTGGACTCGCGCACTGACTCGGCTATGTGTGAACCAGCCTTTAGTTCGCATCTATTTTGAAGGCGTTTTTTTCGGTTATTTGCCTCCTGCTGGCAATATATATGATGATGACAATATGTCATGGGGGGGTGACCCTCCTCAACATATTATTGTATCCAAAAGCAGTCAAATAGACGGGAACATGATGGCCAGCGTCCGCCGCCGTTCCGCGTAGTGTAAACAAGGCTGGTGGTACACCCGAACTCTACATTCTACCCCACTAATTTTCCAACTAGCATAACCAATGATTATCAATGATCAATGCCAGTCAGAAACGTCCATGCTTCCCTCCCATAAGTCAATGTCGGGATTACCACACTGTCATGCAAGGACTTCTTTACTTCCATGCTGACCACCCTATTTCTTCTTACTGCTTTCAAAGTTCCTACAACGCTCTTCCCCTGTTACACTTTCTCCCACACTTCTTCATCCATAGGCCTACTCACATCTTTACACAACACACTGCCTTAATAATTAAATGAGCTGACATTCTTCATAGCCGTTCAACCTCACTTCACACTCTATGGTTGCACCCCTTTCAATGACCATAATATTGCTCTTCCTAGCATTTACCTCCAGATTCCGTTTTTCACACACTGTTCCAAACATATTTACCTGACCCTGCAACTCCCATTCACTATCGCTCATCAGAACTGTGTTGTCAGCATCAGTAGTACCGGTACTGTACTGTTGAGGCAACTTCCACTCGTTTCCTTCCCTTATCAGCGGTACACCAACATCCGCTGCTCTTCCTTGTATTTCTTTCATGACTCCATCCATATACTGTACCGGTATATATTGAACAACCATAGGGACATCACACACACCCTTGCTTTAACCCAACATTCAGATTAAAGAACTCGCTCTGTTAATTATCCACACATACTGACACCTTTGCACCCTCATACATGCTCTTCATTGCTTTCAGCAACTTGCCATCTACTCCGTATATTCTCAGTACCGGTACTTTCCACATACCTTCTCTATCAATTCTGTCATAGGCCTTCTCCAACTCCATAAATGCAGCATACAACTTTTGTCGCTTCTCCAGATATTTCTCCACAACACATTCCCGGGCAAAAATCTAAGCTACACATCCTCTTCCCTTCCTAAGATGACTACAGTATGCTAACCGTTTCCCCAGCAATACTGACTGAAAATGCCCAAATATATTGCATGTCCTCTTCAGATTTATCTAAAATATGTAAAATGACACCAAATACCACTACAGTAGCACTGAAATCAATAAAACTCACTAACAGGATAAATAAATGGAAGAAATACTCCAAAAGATTAATATGTTAACCCTTTACCCAGCAATACTGACTGAAAATGCCTAAATAGATTGCATGTGCTCGTCAGATTTATACATACATACGTACATAACATTTTAAGACTGAGTGCTCCACACAGATGTGCAGTTTCAGTCTCTTTTCCTAATGGCGGCGTTCCAGGCAACCCTGTTAAGGGATGCTTTACTTGTCAAGTTTTTGGATTTGAGATCGGCACATATAGTCCGATCCCAGGTCTTACTCGGTCCACCCCTTGGTGCAGCTCCCTCCACAGACCTGCATCTTTTCACCCAATTTTGTTCATCCATTCTCTCCACATGTCCATACCATCCCAGTTTACTTGTACGCATCTCCTCGCTAATACTCTTTATACCTAAACATCTCTTCAGCTCATCATTTGTTATTCTGTTGACATCCTTTATCTGAAATATGTAAAATTACACCAATTACCAACTACATTACCAAAAAATTTAATAAAGTACACTAACAGGATAAAGAAAATGTAAGAAATAGCCCTAAAGATGAATTTATCTATCTATCTATTGACGGACGCCTTGATCCCCGAAGGATTGGCCACGAACGAAACACCCCTATGCACCTCTGTCCCCAGTCAGTCGATGCCCCTCCTCCCATCCAGCACCGCTTTCACGCATATACTTCTTAACTCCATCCTTCCACCTCTCTCTCGGTTTATTTCTCCCTCTGTCCTTCCACCTCACTCGTACACGCTCTTAGTCATTCTCTCGCTTCCCATACGTTCCACATGGCCGAACCATCTAAAGGTGTTCTTTTTCGCACTTTCCAGTACATTCACACCACACCTCTCTCGTACTTCCTCATTCGTCTGTCTATCCCTCCATGTAACTCTGCACACACTTCTCAAGTAACTCATTTCCATCCCTTTCACTCATGGTTTGAATCTCCAACACCGTCCATGCTTCGCTTCCGTAAGTCAGTGTCGGGATTACCACACTGTCATGCAATGACTTCTTCAGTTCCATGCTGACCACCCTATTTCATGTTACTGCTTTCAGTATTCCTACAACCCTCTCCCCTGTTGCACCCTCTCCCACACTTCTTCATCCATACTCCCATCTTTACTCTGTACACTGCCAAGAAACTTAACCCTTCCTCCCCGGGCTGCCTTTCTTAAGGACGGAGGCTGTATCCGGGCGATCTGGCTGAAAACACAACAAAAGTAAACTAAGGCTAATCTCGATTAATATACTACCTACATTAATCAAACATATGTCAAAATGGGCGCCTTACCTTGCCGTGTAGAATGGCGTTGAGTAGAGCTTTCTAGCTCAAGTAGTTCCGGAGTTATGGTGATGGAAGTGGAGGTAACTTTTGCCGCGTATTTACCTCGCCGCGTCCGAACGCTCAACCGCGGCCCAGGCTACCACGAACGTTTTGACTCGTCGCTCTACCTTGAATTATGGCGGGAAGTGATATTTTATTGTTTTATTATTTATTATGCCATATATTATTGTTATTATGATATTTTCACTCAATAAATATATTTTTCTGAAGTAATTTGTGTCTCTGTCACTTATACTTAGTTTTATTGTTATTATTATAGTAGTTATGATTATTTATACTGGACTATGGTAATTGATAGTGTCATTTTCACTTCTTTATTGTTAGGAATATATACTTTAGTGTCACTTTCACTTGTTCATATTGTTCTGAAGGCACTTATTATTACTTATGTGTGTCTCTTTCACTTAGACTTAGTTTTATAGTCATTATTATAGTAGTTATGATTATTTATACTGGACTATGGTAATTGATAGTATAATTTTCACTTCTTTATTGTTAGGAATATATTTTAGTGTCACTTTCACTTGTTCATATTGTTCTGAAGGCACTTATTATTACTTATGTCTCTTTCACTTATACTTAGTTATATTATTATTATTATTGAGTGTCACTATCACTGTCACTTACACTTCAATAGTTTGCCAGAGTGTGGCAATCATTGAAGCAGGTGCCAGCACACAGTCCCACCTGACACTCGAGGCATTGCCAAGTGGTTTTTGTGGGTTTGCTTGGTCGTCGAGTTGTGCGGGTGCACACATAGCACCTCTTCTGCATCCTTATTCGGCTGTTAGGACCCTGGAAAGGAAGGGCGACGAGCTGGTGCTTTCTCAAGAACTCGGCACACCCTATTCTGTCCATCATGCCTGGTCCTTGTAGTGCCACCCTGGTGTACCTGCATGTTTTACCAGGAGCTCATGTATCAGCTGCTTTTGGAAGGTCCGCAGGCTCTTGTACTTGATGACTGGACTCCTCAAACGGTAGATGTTGTACGCGTTGAGGACAGACATATATACTGTATGCAGGACAAACTTCTTGTACCACCTGCAAGATGTTCGCAGGCAGTCTATGAAGCCCATCTGCATGTCGGACTTGTCGACAAGGCGCATGTTCAGGTTATAGTCCAGAACAGCAGCTGGTTTTGTGATAGGGTTCTTCGTTTTTCGGTCCACCTTCCATGTGGGGACCATCTCTGCTTTGTGGCATGTGGTGAGGAGGTTGACCTTGCGCTGGTCATGCCAGTGGATGGAGGAGGATGGGGCCACTCTTCTTATGGAAGATGTCCGTCTTCTTAGTTTTGGTTGGGTAGGCTGGCATGCCCTTCCTCTTCCCCTTCACTGTGCCGACAGTTCCGGTCTTGCGGTCATGGAGGTACTTGGCGAGGATAGGCGACGTGTAAGAATTTTCGGTATAGAGGACGTGGTTGTCAGGAAGTACCTCTCCATCATCCTCTTTACCACAGCGCCGCCAAAACCAATGAGGGGGTCAATCTCCACCTCACCACCCTTGCCGCTGTAGACTATAAAGTCGAGCACATATCCCGTCTTGCAGTCGCAGAGGACGAAGAGCTTGATGCCGAAGCGGTGTCTCTTTGACGGGATATACTGTCGGAAGTGCAGCCTACCACGGAACAGGACCAGAGACTCGTCGATGCACAGCTTCCGAAATGGAATCAGGTAGGTGGAAAACCGATGACGTATCATATCATACAGTGCCTTATCTTCCAGAGGTGTGTCGGGCTCGTGGACATGCATGTCATTGTCAGGTGGAAATATGAGAGGATGTCGAAGTACCTATCCCTTGACATGAATTGGCCAAATGCTGGAGTCGTTGTGAGGTCGCCAGTTATCCAGTAGTCGGCCAGAACGTGCTTCTTTATGTGTGTCATCAGCATTGTGAGTGCCAAGAACACATATAATTCTGCCACAGTGAGAGCTCTCCATGCCACCATCTTGGCACTGGTCTTCCTGCCAAGAAAGTTTGAACAGATAGCCTGGTGGTTATTTGTCTCTTTGACAAGGTATTCCATGACTTCATTGTCGTAGAAGCCACAGAAAAGTTCACTGGGGGTGGCATTTGGGCCACAGGGATATGCTGGCTGACACCCCAAAACCCTGTTGTACCTCGTCAAAGGGCAGGAAAATCTGGAACAAAATCCGCCCCATCTGACCACACAAACATTTCAGCAGATCGAGGACGAGGACGTGGAGCTGCAGCAGGCACACGCCCTGGACACCTGGCACACGCCCTTGGCCACGTGGATGCCCAGGCGGACGCCCTGCAACGCCCACGCCCAGGCCCAGGCCCAGGGGCAGCGGCGTCGTCAGGCTGACCACGTCCACGACCTCGAGGTCCTTTGACCTCTTCTTGTCGGGACTCCCTCTTCCTCTTCCTCTTCCTCTTCCTCAGGTGACGTCAGGTCATCTGATGCAATGTTGGGGTCGTCAGCATCCTCTTCAGGAGACAACTCTGGTGAAGAATAGACCGGGCGTCGGCGGTGTGGGGCTGCGGGAGGTTGAGCAATGGGAGCCTCGGCCTCGGGAGTTGGGCTCCTTTTGCGGCTAGCCGTGGACTTTTCCGCAGGAAATAAGGACCTACAATGCGGGGCCTGTGGTGACCACTGTGGGAGGCCAATGGCGCACTTGTAGAGGCCGTTTGGTCATCCTGAGGGACAGATGAAGCCGAGGGCTGTGGGTGGCCCTCCCGGCGTCCCGGGTCAAGGCGTCGGGACAAAGGAAATGCGGGTGGTTGCTAGGCCTGGGTCGGCGTTACTCTCACTATCTACGCCTTCCCTCACTTTTTCTGCCTCCCTGCGTGCTTTCTTGGCTGCACTTTTCACTAAAGCCTGTTTATAGAAGGATTTAGCCACTTTCAAGAGCGAACGGGCAGGCAAAGGGGAAGGTCCTGGCGTAGGGCTAGGGATAGGGCTAGGCCTAGGCCTACCCTGACCTACGAAACTAGGCGAAGGGGTTGGCTCTAGCACACTTGGTACTTCAATAGCACCTTCCTCCACCAGTTCCACATCAGGATCATCACTACTATCACCCCCCTCAAATAAATCAACATTGTCATCAGCACCAAATCCCACAAAATCGTCAATTTCGCTCCCACTTCTACTCTGAAATTAGAGGTTTT